>SNQJ01S0068053.1:83810-97190 GCA_010110895.2 Picea sitchensis
ATACATTTCCCTCATAAAAGAGGGTTGCCTTCTAGGGAAAAAAACCCTAACATAATCTCTACCGTTAGATCTGCGACCTTATAATGAATGGTCCAAATTTACAATGAAATTACAATATACTTTTACAAGGCAATTTTTGCTTCGGGAGCTTCGCCCCCAAACCCTCGCTGGGGGCCCGCTTTCCCCCAGACCCCCCAGCCAGGGGGATAGCCCCCCCGAACCCCGCAGAGGGGGTAGCCCCACTCTACACGCCCCCACGTGGAAGAGTTTACATACTTTTGGGGTGTAAATACTTCATGGGGTATAAACACGACTGAAAGCAAGGACCTCTGAATCATGTAGATAATCAGGCTCCACAACCAATAGATAGGTGTTTTTGCTTACTTGCTTATTTATTTTCTTTCATAGGGTAGTTTCTCATTGAATATAGGTTGGCAAGTTAAAGGTAGTTTTCTTTCATCATTTGCTTAGTATGCTTAGTAGTTTACCTTTTCTTACTGTCATGAACTAGTTTTCTTTACATAGAGTTTTCATTCGCTTTCTTAGGAACTATCCATCAATCCTTGGCCCAAAAGTACTTAGGTTGCCTAGTTTCAAGTTGCTTAGTAGGGTTTGTTCATTAGATATGTTTTCTTGAGTAGATTATCCCTAGATAGCTTCTTTCCTTAGTTAGTCTACACTCCTACCAACCTTTCTACCTTTGGCATATATTTTTCTACAACTCTAAGTTTACTTACCTTGGGTTGAAAATTTAATTGAGGGTATTTTAGTGTCCTTTTTAGTACATATAAATCACCTAATAGTCTCCTTGTGAAAAATTCACCTAGGTCTGGTCTTGGTCTCCTTGCACAGATATCTCCTCGGTCGATCTTAGTCTCCTTGCACATATCTCTCCCCAGTTGGTCTCAATGTGGAATTCGAATTACAATGGATTGTTGATTAATTGGGTTGGTTTTCATTCATGTCAACCCTTGAATTAAGTCCAGTAGAAAATTTCGGTAGCCCAAAGGTTTGGGTAATGGAATCAAGTTTGTTTTATGGATAATGGTATGAGTTTTGATATATTTGTAGGTAAAAATATTCTATATGGATAATACATGTCATTCCATTTCCAGTGGTATGTGGAACGTCACATAAATCCTCATGGTTAGATAGTTATGGCCATGTGAAGTTGGAGAACCCTCATGAGTCATCTAGAAGCCCCAAAAAGTGAAAGTGTTTGCAAAAGAAATTATTTAAATAATAAAGTTAATGGAGAAATCCCTAAAATAAGGAAAGTGGGATGCTACATGAAAGTGTAAATAAGAGGCAAGGCTCTCTCATTTAATCACACTTGAACTTATTGAATATCTTTTGTGGTGTAAGGCTTATTGCAAGTACTCATTGATACATCTGAAGTTGTGAAAGTCTGAGGTAGTATGCATGGTTGATGAAGAAAGTTTCAGAATTACAACAATAGTAAAAAACCCTAATATATGAGGTGTATGCAAGCTGACAATTTATTAGGGTGCATACATACACGGCCTGACAGTGTATTATGATGAGTACATACATGGGCTCGTAGTGTATTAGGGCGAGTACATGTGGGTAAATACATGGAAACTTGAGAAGATGAATTTGCAGAGGTTCTAGATTCTGAGATCAAGCTCCCAGGAAGGTCTACAATGATTAGATACATCAGATCTATCCATTGGTTCAAAAGGTATGTCTTATTTCTATGAATAGTTGGATTTTGATGTATGCATGGGAAATGGTTATGGAGATTTGAGGATTATCCCTAGAGAGACTAGTGGATGCATGGGATCTTTTATATAATTCAGATCTACATAAATACAGTGTTGTTATATTTATCATTGATACTTCTTGTTAGAGTTGAGGCACATCTTTTATTTCTTGGCATATGGCTAAGGGTTTTTTGTGGTACATGGTTGAGATCTTGTATTGGTTGATGTATTGAGAGGCTGAATATCAGAAAGGGTTTGATGTCTAGATCATGTGATGGTTATTATACTTGTTCATGATTACACACACTTAAGGCACATGAATAGAGAGACATATAGAGTTTTTGGGTAGAGGTTACGTATGAGGATGCATGCATAGGGTACAGATACAATATGGATACAATGACAGGTTATAGATCTATGTGAAAGAAGTTACAGAGGGTCATAATTTTTCAGAAAAAAGAAAACCCTAGTTTTCAGAAGCCATACGCAATCTGCATAACAGTTTGATTGTGTACATACTCAATCTACACAACAAATAGGGCACGTACATACACGTGCCACATAACTACAGGTCACATATCTGTTGTATTTTGGTTGATACATGTTCAGTTCAGATACAGGTTGATTGTAGGGAAATAGTACAGGTTGGTTGAAAGTCAGTGGTACATGTTGGCATAGTTGTATTTTGGTATATTTCATAGTGATAGTGTGACAATGGTTCCATCATTCTAATTTGACCTCAGGGTGGTTGGATGGGGCAAGTACAGGTGGTTGTAGCCACCTCCCGGTTGTAGCCGGAGAACATAGGGGGTTGTATCCTCCTTCTAGTTGTAGCCAGAGAATTAGGGGGTTGGAGCTTCCCTCAGGTTGTAGGTTGAGAAACTAGGGTGTTGGAGCCTCCTTCCAGTTGCAGCTGGAAAACAAAGGAATTTGGTGCTTCTAGTGAATGTATTTCTTCAAGACATATAAGAAAAAAAAAATGTGTTTTTCTCCCGCTTTGGGTTTCCACATAAAAACCATGGTGTACTCTATATGTGTATGATTTCTCATTTGTTCATTGTTTATTTACTCTACAATTATTGGATGATAATGCTACACTAATATAACACTTGCATTATATGGTTAAAAATGATTAAATTTCTCTATTACCGATTCACCCCCCTCTCAGTAATCCAACAATTGGTATCAGAGAAGGTTCCTTCAGAAATTAATTTAACCACTGAAAGGTATATCATGGAGAGAAACAACATATATAAAAATGGAATACCATAGTTTGATGGACATAAGTATGCATTTTGGAGAAGAAGGATGAAAACATATATATAGGAATAGGGACTTGAAATTTGGCAATAAGTTATAGATGGATACAAAGAACCAACAGTTCCTCCAATAAATGAAAGAGAAATTAAACTCAGTCAAAATAATTCCAAAGCCACAAATGCACTTCTGAATGGTCTTTGTGAATCGATATTCACCAAAGTTATACATTGTAAATATGCTAAAATATTTGGGACAAGCTTCAAAATATTTATGAAGGAGATTCAAAATTCAAAGCAACAAAGCTTCAAACTTACATAGGTCAGCTCGAACAACTAAAGATGAAGGAAGATGAGAATATTGCAGCTTATTTATTATGAGTCGATGAAATAGTAAATGAAATCATAGGATTGGGAGAATAAATAAAAGAATCTATAATTGTTCAAAAGGTACTAAGATCTCTTCCTATGAGATTTGACTCGAAGATATCAACATTAGAAGAAATAGAAGACCTAGAATCAATAATCATGGACAAAATACATGGAATCTTCACAGCATATGAAATGAGAACTGAATAGGAAAATCCAGATATAAAAGAAGCATCTTTCAAAGCATCTAAAAGATCAAAGAAAAAGGAAAAATAACATAACAATAGTAGTGACATCTTGGAAGATGATGAATAAGTGCCTAACTTCGTCGGAAGATTGAACAAGGGAACCATCGATAGATATAGATGTAAGTTTCCTTTGATTTGTTTTAATTGTGACGGTATTGGTCATTTTGCTAAAAAAATGTCCTCATAAGAAAAATAAGAGGAATTATGAAGATTACTCAAATAGAAAACAAACATATAAAGGAAAAAGAACCACAAAGAAAGTTTTCAAGAAGATGTTATGCACCAAAGAAGACATCTCATCATTAGATGAAGATGAAGTCAATGATAGTGAGATAGAAAGAGTTCTATTCATGTCAGTAGAAGAATATGACAAATAAGACATCGAATAATAATATAAAGAGGCCAAAGAAGAATATGAAGAAGCATAAGTTGACTATCGAGAAGAATTATTGTCTACCATAGAATTTATAAGAAGAGAAAAGAAGAAAAATAATAAGACGCAAGTGGAACTAGAACAAATGATCACAAATTTGAAGGTTCAAATAGAAGAATATAAAATAATTGAAGAAGCAGTCAAAGAAAAGCTAGAAGAAAGAGACAAGATCATTGGAAATTTGGAAGTAGAGATTGTCACATTAAGAAAGGATCTTAAAAAGAAAAATATGTAGAACAACTCAAAAGTTTTGGATGACATTATCAGCAGTCAAAATCCCCATCATGACAAGTCTGGAATTGGATACAATCAGATAGAAAAGGTATCAATCTCCAAAACAACAGAACAAGAAACATATCCAAAAATATATGCAGAAACAATCAAAGGGGATATGAAGACCTAGAAAGAAGATTACAGGGACACTCCTCCACCGAGAAGATTTAGATTTCATAATCAATGATGGACATATAGTACTCGGGAAGAAGAAATATTCATAAGAGCAACTCCTTTCATAAGATCTTCAACTTCCAAGTATCAAACTATCATTTTTGGTTTATGTTATGCATGTAATAATTTTTCACATAAATCTATGAATTGTAGAGCTAACAGCAGGAACATAAACAACTTTGAAATTCATACACAAAAGGGTTATCCAAGAAGGCCCAGTGAAACACAGAGAAGAAGTTACAACATGTTTGAATCATTGAGAACTGAAGTGGAATGTTGCAAGTGTAACAAATGTCGAGACATGGCCAAAGATTTTAGAATGACAATTCCTCCTAGATAACCACAACATAACAACAACAGTCACAGAGAAGAACCTCATAAGATAACATGGATAAGAAAGAAGAATTAGTATAGCAATGAAGAATGCACACTCGTTCTATAAGATAAGCAGAAGAAACGTGGTTGGTATGTTGGCAGTGGATGCTCAAAACACATGACAGGTGATAAAGATAGGTTTATTAGATTAATAAAGGAAAGACATGGATCATTCTCCTTCGGAAATGATGATTCATCTAAAATCATTTGACAAGGCACAGTAATAATTGGAAACAAGAATACCAAGGCATAAAATGTTATACTAGTAAAATATATGAAACATAATCTTCTAAGTGTGATTCAAATGTGTGACCAAGATCATACAGTTACTTTTAATTCACAAAATTGCGATATAAGAAAAGAAGGTTTCAGAAAATTGATTGCAACAACTGCAAGAACTTCAAGCAACATATATGTACTAAGTGAAATTGGAAATGAAAAGTGTTGTATAGGAAAGGAAGATGAAAGTTGGTTATGGAACAAAATAATGTGTCGCATACACTTTGATAACCTTGTCAAAGTCAGAAAATAAGAATTAGTTAGAGAAATGCCCCAGATTATGTAACCAAACAATACTTTATGCAAGCATTGTCAACAATGAAAGCAAACACAGACTGTGTTTAAATCAAAAGAATATTCAATGAAAATACCACTAGAAATTTTGCATATTGATCTAGTTGGACCAACTACAAAAAAGGGTTTAAAAGGTGAGAAATACTTTGTGTTATTAGTTGATGATTATACAAGAATGACTGCATTTTTCTTTCTCAAGAATAAGTCAGAAGCTTTTAAAAACTTCAAGATCTAGAAGAAAATGGTTGAAAATGAAATGGATTCAAAAATAAATTGTTTGAGATATGATAATGGAGGAGAGTTCACTTCAAAGGAATTTATGGACTACTACAGTAGGCATGGAATACAAATGAAATTTGTCGTTGCTAGGATACCTCAACAAAATTGATTTGTTGAAAGAAAGAACATGACAATATAGAAAATGGATCGGACAATGTTAATGGATTTCAAATTGACATATATATTGTGTACACGTACAATGCATACATTGATTCACATTCAAAATAGAGTAATGCTCAGAAACACCACTGACAAAAATCCCTACGAGCTATGGAAAGTAAGACTAGCAAATGTGAAGCACTTTAGAGTATTTGGAAGAAAATGCTACATCAAAAGATAAGATGGCAGAATGGGAAAGTTTGACTCTCGTGTGGAAAAAGTAGTACTTGTTGGTTACTAAAGTACAAGGAAAGCATAGAAGTGTTACAATTTGAGGTTGAACAAAGTTGTGGAAAGAATCAATGTAAAAATTGATGAAACAGGTGGACAAGAATTAAAGGAAGAAGAAAAGGAATCAATGGAACAGATTTACGAAGAAAAAGAAGAAGATAAAGCAGAAGATAAAGAAGAAGGGGAAGATGAAGAGGATCAGACAAAAGTAGAAGAGAAAGTTCAACAAGTGCCTCCAAAGACACCTAGAAAACGAGTATAGAAGAATCATCCTTCAGATCAGATTATCAAAAACAAAGATACAGGAGTTCAGACTAGAAGAAGAATCTGTTCACCATAACAAATGCACCTATGACTCTCATCTACAATTGAACCAAATAGTTTTGAAGAGGCCAGCAAAGATGAATTTTGGAATAAGGCCATGGGTGAAGAATTGGATAAAATAGAGAATAATGACACTTGGAAATTGGTTCCAAGACCAAAGAATAAGAATTTGATTGGTACAAAATGGGTATTCATAAATAAATTGAATGAATATGGATAGGTTACAAGGAACAAAGCTAGATTGGTATGTAAAGGATACGCACAGGTTGAAGGAATCGACTTTGAAGAGACATTTGCTCCAGTTTCCAGAATGGAAGCAATCTAATTTCTCCTAGCTTATGCATGCTCCAAGAATATTAAAGTGTATCAGATGGAAGTGAAGTCAGATTTTATCAATGGGGAACTTGAAGAAAAAGTCTACATTGAACAACCAGAATAATTTTAGTTGTCAGAGAATGCAGATTATGTGTGTAAATTGAATAAGGTCTTGTATGTTCTAAAAAAGGCTCCTAGACCATGGTACTCTAGACTGGATAAGTATCTACAATAGGCAGGGTTCAGAAAAGGAAGAGTAGACAACAACCTCTACATCAAGGTAACTCAAGATAGTATTTTATTAATTGAAGTTTATGTTGATGATATTATTTTTCGAAGCAGCGATGATAGGTTAAGCTAGAAATTTGCAAAGGATATGCAGAATGAATTTGAAATGTCATTACTCGGAGAACTATCATTCATTCTGGGTCTTCATGTATGTCAAATAAGCCAAGGAAATTGTACTTCTAAAACTATGTATATCAGAGAAATGCAAAGAGGTTTGGAATGGAATATTGAAAACCAATTACCACTCCTATGAAAACCAGTTGCAAGTTGAGAAAAGATGATGATTCAAAGTCTATAGACCGGAGGCAATACAGGTCGATGATTGGCATATTACTATATGTGACAACATCCAAACCATATGTAATGCAAGCAATTGGACATGTGGAATGATTTCAAGCAACACCAAAGGAATCACATGTATTATCAGCGAATAGGATTTTCAGATATCTCAAAGGAGAAAAAGAGTTTGGATTATGGTTTCCAAAAGTAAAGGATCTATCACTTATTACCTACACAAACGTAGATTGGGCAGGTTTCATTGATGACTGATGAATCACCAATGTATCATCATTCTGCTTGGGTGAGTGTTTAGTATCATGTCTAAGAAAGAAACAATCATCAGTATCCTTATCTACATTCGAGGCAGAGTATATTGCAGCAACAACATGTTGTACATAGGTTCTATGGATGAAAAAAACTCTGACAGACATATAGGTTGAGTATGATGAGCCCATTCCAATTTATTGTGATAATACAAGCGCCATTAGTATCTCAAAGAACCTGGTGATTCACTCCAATACGAAGCACATTCCAATCAAGTATCACTTTCTACGGGAACAAGTTGCAGAGAATAACATCAGAGTTGAATATGTGGGAAAAAAAGAATAAGTGGTACACATCTTTACAAAATTGCTTCCAAGGGAAGCCTTTGAGTATCTTTGCCAGAGCATCAGAGTAATCTCTACTCCAAAATGAATGATTTTGAATGCTTATCTTATATTTATTAGATTTACACGAGGAAGCACCATAAAGAGGATGGTTCAGGTCAGGAGATTAGTTTCAGGAAGAGTTTAGTCAAGGGGAGTATCCCCGAGGACATTTCAGTTAGGGGGAGAAACCCCAGATGGAAAGATACCTTTTCCATTGATGACAAAGGGGGAGAGATTTATTAGATGCAGAGTACAAAGGCATGGTTTCAGGGGGAGTGATGGTCACAAGGGGAGCATGAGTGATATGACTTAATATTGCATGGCATGAATTCAATATTATGTCAGAGTGTTTCCATCAATGCCAAATGGGGATATTGTTGATTAATTGGGTTGGTTATCATTGATGTCAACCCTTGAAGAAATTCTGGTAGCGAATTCCGGTAGCACAAAGGTTTGGTTAATGGACCCAAGTTTGTTTGATGGATAATGGTACATGTTTTGATATATTTGCAGGTAAAACTATTCTATATGCATGGTACATGTCATGCCATTTCCGATGTTATGTGGAACGTCACATAACTCCTCACGGATAGAGAGTTATGGCCATGTGAAGTTGGAGAACCCTCACGAATCATCTAGAAGCCCCAAAAAGTCAAAGTGTTTGCAAAAGAGATTATTTAAATAATAAAGTTAATGGATAACTCCATAAAATAAGGAAAGTGGGATGTTACATGAAAGTATAAACAAGAGGCAAGGCTCTCTCATTTAATCACACTTGAACATATTGAATATATTTTGTTGTATACGTCTTATTGCATGTACTCATTGATACATCTGAAGTTCTGAAAGTCTGAGGTAGTATGAAGGGTTGACGGTGAAAGTTTCGAACTTACAATGAATACTAAAAAACCCTAATTTATGAGGCGTATGCGGGCTGACAATGTATTAGGGTGCGTACATACGCGAGCTAACAATGTATTAGGGTGCGCATATACATGGGATGGTAGTGTACTAGGGTGCGTACATGTGGGTAAATCCATGGAAAATTGAGAAGATGAAGATGTAGAGGTTCTAGATTCTGAGATCAAGCTCTCAGGAAGGTCTATAGTGCTCAGGTACATCAGATCTATCCGTTGGTTCAAAAGGTATGTCTTATTTCTATGAATAGTTGGATTTTGATGTATGCATGAGAAATGGTTATGGAGATTTGAGGATTCTCCCTAGAAAGACTAGTGGATGCATGGGATATTTTGTGTAAGTCAGATCTACAAAAATACAGTGTCGGTATATTTATCATTGGTACTTCTTGTTAGAGTTGAGGAACATATTGTATTTCTTAGCATATGGCTAAAGGTTTTTTTTGGTACATGGTTGAGAGCTTGAATTTGTTGATGTATTGAGAGGATGAATATCAGAAAGGATTTGAAGTCTAGATCATGTGAGGGTTATTATACTTGTTCATGATTACACACACTTATGGAACATAACTAGAGAGAGATATAGAGTTTTTGGGTAAAGGTTATGTATGAGGATGCATGCACATGGTACAAATATAGTCTGGATATAGTGACATGTTATAGATCTATGTGAAAGAAGTTACAGAGGGTCAGAAGTTTTCAGAAGAAAAAACAACCTAGTTTCAGAAGGCATATGTATGTTGCATAATAGTTTGGTCACGTACATACATGGGTTGCACAATAGATAGGGAGCGTACATACGGGTGATGCAGAACTGCAGGTTGCATATTTGTTGTATTTTGGTTGATACATCTTTAGTTCAGGTACAGGTTGATTGCAAGGCAGTAGTACAGGTTGGTTGTAGGTTAGTGGTATAGGTAGGCACAGTTGTACAATGGTATATCTAACAATGATAGTGTGACAGTTGTTCCATCATTCTACTTCTACGTCAGGGTCGTTGGACAGGGAAAGGACAGGTGGTTGTAGCCACCTTTTGGTTGTATCCAGAGAACATAGGGGGTTGTATCCTCATTTTTATTATAGCCAGAGAATTGGGGAGTTGGAGCTTCCCTCAGGTTGTAGCCTAAGAAACTAGGGGGTTGGAGCCTTGTTCTAGTTTCAGCTGGAAAACAAAGGAATTTGGTGCTTCCAATGAATGTAATTCTTCAAGACATATAAAAAAAAGCATTATGTGGTTTTCTCCTGCTTTGGGATTCCACGTAAAACCACTGGTGTACTATGTATGTGTATGATTTCTCATTTGTTCATTGTTTATTTAATATGCAAATATTGGATGATAATTCTACACTTATATAACACTTGCATTATATGGTTAAAAATGATTAAATTGCTCTATTATTGATTCACCCCCCCTCTCAGTAATCCAACATGGATGATGATGATGATGACAATGACAATGTTGATGATGATGATGAATATTGCAATGATGATGAGGAGTAGGATGTTTAAAATGTTGATTACTAGTGGTGACAATGTCAATGAAGATGATGATGATGAAAATGATCATCGCAATGATGATGTGAGGATGATCACAACAATGGAAAGGATGATGATGATGAGGATGACGATGATGATGATGACGACTGGGACAATTATGACGAAGACGACGATAATGACGAAAAAAATAATGATGAAAATAAATATGACCACGGTGACAACAATGATGACGATACTGATGACAATGTTGATTATGGTAATGACAATTTTTTCAAACAATTTTCTTGGGATCAACTTGACACAATTTGTTCAAGCAACCCTCAAGGAAAGGCTTAAAAAAAATCCATGTATAGCCAAAATAAGAGTTTTATTTGTTGGATTTTGTAGATAAATCTTATTTATATTCTTTTCATTAGGCACAAGGTAAGAAACTTGATTTTTTCCCACTAAATCCTATAAAAATTATCATTTGAATTCGTTAAAGGTGAACATTCCGACCTTTTTTATTCATTGGATTTATATATGATGATTGTGCCTTTTTATATGAAGTAAAACTAACCATTGTTCCTAATGGAACTAAAGGGATGCTAACCTAATACCTCCATAAATTTATTAGTATCCAACTAATAGTTTTGAAACTACATTAAAACTTCAAGGAAGAGAGGGTTCGGCAAAACCTTGTCTCTCCTATTGTCTTGAAAACCTAAGTTCATTCTAGGAGAAGAAGTTAAACTAGTATGCTAATCCAATTGAAGGATATTGGAAATGAACACACTTTGATTATTAGGTAAAAACATAAACCTCTCAAAGTGAATATTAGTCTATATATTCAACAAAATATTTCAATACCGCTTCAACAATGAAACAAAATGAACTCTAAAACAAAGATAGCTAAGTTAAAAAAAATAGAGAAATTGGGTTCATTTTCCCTTTGTAGGGAAAATATTGCACATCTAGGGCCTATATTGTTATCTAGGGATTCATATATGTCTCATGAGCCCCAAAATCATGTATTGGGGAATAAAACCTATGTTTTAAACCCCAAACCATGGCTTGAACTATAAGAACCATTTATCCCTTTTAAATCTAATGCCCAATGGTTAAAATATGAGAAGTTTACAATTCTTGTAACTTTTGAATGGGTAATATTTGATCCATTTGCAAGGGATAATCAAGTAGTATTGAGATAGTATAAAACCTTAAAAAGGTCAAAATAGTTATTTCAAAATGGCTCTTTGAAAAAAGATGCAAATAAGATCAAGATTTCATTTTACCAGAGAAAGAAATAATTGAGATCTATGCCCAAGACATTGTCTCAAGTTTTGAGGAGTATGATAAGAGTATATTGAAGACTCTAAAAAATACTAAGCGGAAACTAGGGCTGAAAGGGTTGAAAACTAGGGGATTTCAATAAGGGAGGATAAATTATTTTCTCCATAATATTGAAGATGCTAGATTGGCATATGTGGAGCCTTTAAATCTCTTGCCGACCTGGATAAATTTGAGGAGTAGGGAGGAGAAAATGGCTAAGAGGCTCAATATATTTCTGGTGTCTAAGATAATCATGGTTGATCCTAAAAGAAATAGGTCTTGGGTAGAGGTTAGAGGAGACTCTGATCTTCTACCAATTCTCCTTCAAATGGAAAAGGAATGGGGAAATTATCTTATCCCTTTTAAATTTTATTCCCAATGGTTAAAATATGAGGAGTTTAAAATTCTTGTAAATTTTGAATGAGTAAGATTTGATCCATTTGAAATGGATCATCAAGTGGCCTTGATCTATTAGAAAACCCCAAAAATTTCAAAATAGTTATTTCAAAATGGGCCTTTGTTAAAATATACAAAGAATATCAAGATTTCATTTCACTAGACAAGGAAATAGTTGATATATATTTGTTGGCAGCCATATTTTTCTCTATCTTTTTTACAAGCTGCCCACACAGGGTTTTTAAACCCTCATTACTCGTCGCAACTTTTCTCATAAATGACACCATCATCCTCCGCTATTTGCGTACCTTATTTTCGTTTTCATTTTCACGACTGCAAGCGTGAAAACCCACAGTTGGAATTCATGTGATTACATCAAAGGGTTCAAGTTTACTTGGTTTATCATGAACCTAATTGTTTACATGGTTATAACTGCTTGGCCTCAAACACACCATTGGTTACATATGTATCAAAACACCACCTATTTATGCATTTGATTATTGTTAATGTGGTTTTGATTTATAAAATCTTTGATGTAATGGTTTATTTGACATATCGATTTTATTGATCAAATCGTGGATAGGAAATTGTCTATTTGACATATTGATCGAATTTTTGGGTATGCATATATTGGTTTAAAAATATTATGAGTTTTATTACACCGAGGTGTCTTTCCAAGTACACCCTGATATGATGTTCTTGCATGGCCTTGATCTACACCATTGTCCTCGCACACATAACACTAACGCTCCTTCCTAGCATTTTGAGCTGCCTTTGCATTGTGTTGGGGAAGCTCGTGGAAAATGGCTCTATTTCTGTTCTGTCGAACCCTATCACCGAATCCTCTGTTGATTTCTTGTTGTTATCCATGGCTCCTGTAGTGAGAATTGAACCCAACGGTGTCCAAACTTTGTTGTTGTTTGATAATGCCCGAGAGGACTTCTTAAAGCTAACCCCGTAATTGCCTCCCAGAGACACGTTTTGGCGTGAGAAATTCTGAGAAAACGGTTTTGAATTAGATCAAACCCTTGAAAACCCATAACCAAAATAAGCCCCTTTACCTCTAACACAAGCGGTTTACCCATAAATTGGATCATTACAGAGATATAGCTCGTCCTTTAGAGGTCCAATCTCATTTTTTCTCTGTGGCTGAAGGGAGCGTTTTGGTCTATTTGCAAGTGTTGAAACATTTGTGACTTCTCCAAACCTATGCATTAGCATCCCAAAACACCCCTCTCACCCGTCCAACCATGTGTCTCAGCCTCCCACTGTGAACCCTTGATCAATTCAAAGGATATTCAACCAGTCT
>SNQJ01S0068053.1:97200-109877 GCA_010110895.2 Picea sitchensis
TTTTTGAGTGTTTAACTAACTCCTGGGCTTATCCTCCTTGCAACTCCACTGGATCCGATGCGTGATGGGTATTCTTGAAGAAAATCAACGGTCACGATATTTTTGTGATCCAAAAGTTCATCTCTCATCACGATTTCGCATTTCATGACTTCAAAGGTTAGAACACCTCCTTCCTTTGACTTTTCAGTCAGCGAAATGCTGATCTCTCGCCATGTTTCCTTCCACTTGAACACGATATGATGGTCATTATCTTCCAATGATCCTTAAGCTCATGGTCACCCATATGGCCATCGTCTGTAATACTTAGATGATCAATATGGTCAATATTTTGATTAGACGGCTGCTAAGGTTTCTTCACTCTGATCGGATGGCTATTAAGGCTCTCATTCTAATCAGACTATTGTTGAGGCTTCTCTCATTTTTTGCACGCTGAGCAGCTATTCAATATTTTCACTTATCTCGATGACATCTCTGCAATCTGTTCTTCCTTTAGAGCTTGATCATTGAATCATTTTTTATCCTACCATGATCAACAATAGTCACGAAATACTTTTGTACTTATGATATTTTATCTTCATACAATTTGCTTCTGTTTTTTGCTCCTCCTCATGAGCTTGCACTATCAATCTCTGCATTTTCTATCTTCTTGCTGAATAATATACTTTTGACATCAATGACACTATCATCTATCATTTAACAATAGATCATCACTTCAACTATTGACATCAATGACAATATCATCTGTGGTAATTCATCATTAACATCAGGTCATCACATCAACTATTGACATCAATGAAAATCTGTCCAACAATCTCCCCCTTTGTCATTGATGGAAACACTCTAACTTCATACACAAAACTCCCCCTATAAAGATGCTTTCCTTTTATGAATATTTTCTCCCCCTTTGACATCAACGGCAAAGGGTTTCTTCTCCTATGATGTGTCTGTATAAGTAATTTTCTGGCCACTAATAAATCCTCCTACAATCCACCTTTTTCTATCATAACTAAAAGACTCCCCCTGTCAATATGCTCTCTCTCTGCTTCTAACTACTCTCCCCTTTTATATCTGAAAAGGTAGCTCTTCCTGACAAGGTTTCATCCCCTGTTGATTTACTAACTTCTTATCTTAGTTGCTTGGGATTTTGTGTCTTCAAATGAGTAGTCTTTCTTGATACAATTTTTTTTGTAGTGATCGAGTCTTTTCAAAACTTAATCAAATCACTTTCTTATTTACTAACCAAAACTTCCCTTGAGTTTTTACTAATTGTTCTCCCCCTTTGTTTCTAAAAGAGTAGATATTTCTGGCAGGCCCTCTCTTCTAGTTATTTCTACAGGATGTCATGTACATCATTTTGTACATCAGAATGTTGCTTCTTCGAATGTCATTTTCCTAATGGAACACTACGCAATTGTAGCTCATTTATTTCAAACAACCATTGAATCTATCCATTGATTCTCATTGATCTTTAACCATGATACTAATTTTTTTTATATCACCCATTTTGACATCCGCACTCTCAACAATCTTATGTAGCCTAAGATTGTAGAATTTGTATTCTTTGGTAGAAGCATATCCAATAAGGATACCTTCATCAAATCTAGCATCACATTTTTGAAATTATCATCAAGCCTTTTGATGTAACCCTCAATTTCAGAGACCTTGAAGTATTTTACTGAATGACCTCTTCCACAATAGGGTTCAAGAGAAGTTCTACTACTATTAATCCTAATCTAACCTCTGTTCAATATGAGTATTGATGTTCTAACAACTTCCCTCCATTATCAAATACTAATTAATGGAATATCCATCAGATAATTTGCTTCATTGAGCATAGTCTTTGCATCTTTCTGGACAACTATCCCTTTTTCTTTTCTTTTTTTTCTTTTGGAAGGAGTTCCAATGTACCATTAAAATAGGATTGATAGATTTATGAGATAATCATCACTCAAATATTATTTTCATTCTTTTGTTGGAGATTCATCATCAACGTCATTATTATGTCCACTAGAAGTTTCTTTATCCTTGTCTTGAGAGTATTCCTTAGAAGTTTTGTCCTTCAAACTCCTATTATTAACTTCATCAATTTCAGGAGCAATATTTTCCTCATCTTTCTTATTTGGTACTTGGGATTTTATTTTCCATGTCTTATTATTTACTCTTGTTGTCATATTATGTGAAGCATTTATTATCGATTGTCTTCTTGATTTCCAACAGTCATGTGCTTTGTGACCATATCTACCACAATTGTAGCAATGTGTAGCAATATGTCCAACATGATTGCAGTTCCAACATATTATACTGTTGTTGAACTTACCAACTTGTTTTCTTCCATGATTCCTACAATCCAAGGCTTTATGACCATATTCATTACAAGAAAAACAATAACTATTAAAGATACTCTCATACCTTCTTTGATTCATCCATGAAGGTGTTTCTCTTCTGAACTTGCTTTGAGGTATATGAATAGTTTCTAGATGTCTTCCTTGATCTAATATTCTAAATTTTGTAGTGTTTCTTTTATTCTTTGAACGTGAAGAACCTGAGTCATATATTCTTTCACTTTTTTCCAATGAAAGAGTTGTGTGAGACCTATCTTCACTTTTTACAAATGAAGGACCTGCATCAGATTTCTTAGGGGTACTGATTGCTTCCTTGTTGTATCCAAGTCCAGATTTGTCATTTGATGACCTTTGTCTATCCAAGATCTCGTCCAAGGTCATGGAGTTGTTCAAGAACTTGTTTCAGGTGTCTAACTTCTCAACCTTCTTTCTAAGATTAACAACTTTTTCTTCCAACTCATGACAAAATTCTTCCTTTTTGTCCAACTGATTCCTTACCACCTCTTCTCTCATTTTGGCTTCTTCAATTTGGATTTTAATATTGACATAATTTTCCCTTAGTTCCTTTAGATCTACAATATTTTTGCTTGAGACATCATCTTCCTTATTTTCTTCTTTTGCTTGACTAATTTCATTTTTCAATCTATTGATTTTCTCTTCATTTTCTTATGTTAGATAAAAAACTTTTGTTTTCAATCTTTTTATCTCATATTCTTTGTTTTCTAACTGAATCTTTTGCTCAGATATGATTTCTTTACTGTATTTGAGCTTTTTATTTATTTTCAAGACATTTTTTTGACTCTTTTCAAGGTATTCTTGAGTGTAGTCATGAAGAGAGAAATAGTCTGATTCATTATGGTGATAGAGGTATTCAAAGAGACTCCAATCAACCTTTTCTTTGACCTTTGATAAATTTTCTTCTTCTTCTTCCATGGGATAAATGCTAACATAACATTTTGTTATTGTATTTGAATCTTCTTCTCTACTTATAGGGGAGAATTCAATATCAACATTACTGTAATCAGGAGATTGTGGAGAGTCTTTACCTTTATTAATGGTCGAGTCCTCTCTTTTGATTTGATACATCTTCTTGCGAGGATGAGAAGTTTTTTTGGAGGTATCATCACTAGACATGTCATATTCACTATCAATATGAGTAATAGGGCCTGATCCTTTAATTATGTGTGCGTGGTCATATCCAAGGCCAGATTTGTTTGAGGAAAATCTTTGTAAATTGAGAACTTTATCAAGGGCATCAGTTCCTTTCTTGAATTTTTCAACAGTATTAATTTGATCCTTTAGTTGTTTACACCCTTCTTATATTTTCTCAGTTCGTCCAAAGAACTTTCAAGCTCATCGTCCAGATTGACTTTTTCTTCAATGTCTGAGTATTTTTCAAAAGAATCTTCATTACTAGTATTGTTGTAGATTGAACTTTGTTCTAATTGAAATGTTTCATTTGACTTCTCATCTAAGTAGAGGTCTTTTATCGTGTCCCAAAGTTCCTTTGAAGAGTTACATTTACCTATATTTTCTTTGGCATCATCAGGTAGTCGATCAAGGATTGTATTCATTACCATTGAGTTAATTGTTTTTGGATTTCTTTTGAGCTGGAGTCCTTACTCTATTTGGTGGGAAATAATAAGTGATCACTGAATTCCATACATCATATCCCAATGCTTTTAGATGACTTTCCATTCTTATAATCCAAAATAGGTATCCTTGTTTTCTAAGTATTGGATTTCCATTCTCATTGTAAATATTTTGTCCATCCATGTGTGCTTAATTTGATCTTCCTTTTATTTTGTTAGACTGTGCTTAAAGGAACCACACTATGATACCAATTGATGGAAATATCCATAAATAATGAGAGGGGGGGGGGTGAATCAGTATTGCCTACTTTTTCTTTTTATATTCATTCATATTAAGCACACATATTAATTATTCAATTAAGAAATATATGATGAACAACAAACCCTTATGAACACAAGATTTTATCATGGAACCCAACAGGGAAAACCACCAACTCTTTTCTCATTAATAAAATGTTATTTTACAAAACTATTTTCAATATACAACTTGATGGAGAGACATTCCCCAAGTTTCTTCAGCTACAACTGAAGGGATGATGCCACACCACATTTACCAACTAAAACTATAAGGATTCACCCACACCCTCATTCACCAGCAACAACTAGTAGGAGGCTTCAACCCCCTATTTAGTCATCCACAACTGACAAGGAAGAACCAACTCCCTTTGTTCACAAATAACAACTAGTAGGAGGCTACGACCCCCTGTTTAGTCAGCTACAACTGACAAGGAAGCACCAACTCCCCTATAGGCTCCAACCTCCTCTTGCACCACCCAACCACCCTTAGTTTATAATGCAATTAATTCTCTTCTTTACTTCACTGAATTTGACTCATACAACCATTGTTGTATTTCTACTTGTTTGCTGCAACCTTTTCTTGTATGGTCTTTTGTATCAAGTATTGGATTGCATAACTAGTGCTCTGTCTTCTTTTGCTCTTTATCTTCAATAAGACATTGAATGGCACCTTAGAACAAAAAAATATTCATCTTGGACTCTACTCTTGTTCCCGATCTTCTAATATGAACCACAAAGACACTTTCTTCTCACCACTTTTTCTCGTTTATATAATCTTAAAACATGTGTTAAATTTTAAAACATCATGTCCCTTTATTTTAACCATTGTACCTTTTCATTTAAAATGATAATTAAACTTTAATTAATATCAATTTTCCTTTTTATTGTTTATTCATATTTTCATAATTTAATTCTCTTTTAATCAGGACTATGTATCGGTTCATTTTTGTTTGTCATGAGTTGATCATATTTTAATTATCTTTACCGTGAATACGTTTCATATATTGATCAGAGCATGGATCAATTTGATCATTTATACTTGTTCACGGATCTCTGTTAATTTCACAAAGACCAGATACTATGGAGGCACTTCCTTCAAACTATTTCATATAACCTTGCATCACAGGACCACGGGCTTTAGCAACTGTAGCGACATTCCTTTAAAAATCTTATAGCATATAACCAATGGTGATGAGCTCACGTTTCGGCAAGAGGAGATCCTGAGTGTTTATCATTCCAACAGTCACGATTCAATTTCCTGACGAGATGGAAGGATGACAGGATTTCAGAACTTTTCCCTTTGAGTCTTCATGACTCCACTGTATTACCAAACACTTGATCACAATATCGTGGGTTAGTTTGGATGGCTCATATTACCCACTAAGATGGACGGATCCTTCGGGACTTTGAGTCTCTACTCCTTACAAAAATCTTGGTTGTGATATCGCCGATATGATCAGTTGGTTCATGTCTCTTCCATGGAAGAGATCAACGTTCCACCTTAAACCTTAATCCGATCCCTTCTTTCCTTAATCGAACAAGTGTGTCTTAATCAAGCATTGAGATGTGCGGTTGTCGGGATTTCATCATTTTTTCCTTCGAATCTTTGTGACCTCTAATAGTCCCTTTCAACATTCCAATGTTTGGGACTTCGTGATGTTGGAGTTTTTTCTTACAACAAAAAACTCTTGAAGTGGTGACTCTCGATACTATGGATCATCTAACGCGTGTCGATACTCTTGAAGTTTTGACATTTGAGACTTCCAGGCTATAGAGTATTTTCTTAGTGGTGAGATATCTTGAAGTAGGACTCCCGGAGTAACATAAGCTCTTACGTCACTTAATGATGTGTCACTAGCCTATTGGCTTCCACGTGTCATACATATTCGTGATTTTCACGTGCCTAAAATGTTGTATCAACTTGACACTTGTCAGTTTCTTATTGTACCACATGTCCTTAGCTGACATGGTCTATCAATGTGTCTTGATGACATGGTATGCTATGCCATTTTTCCTTGGTTCAAATCCAATGACCCTCCAATGCTTTCAAGATCCGATGACCCACGATTCTATCACGATTTCATGTTTCGCTATTTGGAAGGTTATCACTTCCAGTCTTTGACTTTCTAGTTAGTGAAGTGTTGAACCAACACCATGTGTCCTCTAGATCAACGACCAGGATTCTCTCTCGATACAATGGTCTTGATTGCATCGTGAATTCGTGTTTCAGTATTTCAAGAAGAATTCTCTATTCTCTCAACTCGCAATCTCCGAATTCCCAAAATCTGGTATGCCACTCTCATCAAATCAATGACCCATGTCGATCCTCCTGATCGACGGTCCTTATATTATCGCAATTTCATGTTTCGCTATTTGGAATGTTAAGCACTCCCTTCCTTTGAATTTCCAGTCAGCAAAACGATGACCCTTCGTGACGTGCCCTTGGGTTTCAACGGCCAGGATTTTCTCTCAATCCAATGGTCTGGATCATTTCTCTATTTTGGAGTTTTTAACTAACTCCCGGGCTTATCCTACTCACATCTCCACTGGATCCGATGCCTGATGGGTATTCTTGAAGCAGATCAATGGTCATGATCTTTCTGTGATCCAACAGTTCAAATCTCATCGCGATTTTGGGTTTCGCAACTTCAAAGGTTAGAGCACCTCCTTCCTTTGAATTTTCAGTCATTGAAATGTTGATCTCTTTCCATGTGTCCTTCCACTCGAACATGATCCGACGGTCATGATATTCCAATGATCCTTAATCTCATGGTCACCCATATGATCATCATCTATAATACTTAGATGATCAATATGGTCAATATTTTGATCAAATGATTGTTGAGGTTTCTTCACTCTGATTGGATGGTTGTTGAGGCTCTAATTCTAATTGGACGGCTGCTAAGGCTTCTCTCATTTTTTGCACACTGAGCAGTTGTTCAGTATTTTCACTGATCCTGACGACATCTCTGCAATATTTTCTTCCTTCAAAGCTTGATCATTGAATCATTTTTGATCCTACCATGATCAACAATAGTCATGAAATACTTTTGTACTTCTGATATTTCATCTTCTTACAATTCACTTATGTTATTCTCTCCTCCTCATGAGTTTGCGTTGTCAATCTCTGCATTTTCTATCTTCTTGCTAACTGATATACTTTTGACATCAATGACAATGTCATCTGTCATTTAACAACAAACCATCACTTCAACTGTTGACATCAATGAAAATATCATCTATGGTAATTCATCAYTAACATTAGTTCATCACATTGATTGTTGACATCAATGACAATCCGTCCAACATTTTCAATGTTGGCCCCATTCACAGGTCACTTGACACACAATCAAATTAGAGAATAATTTCCACTAGATAATCAAAACCTTGTAATGGTGCCATTATCATGACTACATATAGGCCAAATATTTCATTAATTAAAGGGGCTATAATTTAACATTCAAACATATATTTTAGTGGGAAAAGTGACATACTTGCATTAACTCCAAGTAAGATAAGAAAATATCACATTGAATATACAGGTTGGTAGATGGAATTTTTTAGCCAATGTGGGCTCCTAATCCTCTCTTTGGGATCTGGTTCATTCCATCAAACCCTAAAAAAAATCTTTATGTAAGTCATATTTGAGTCTCAAAACCCTCCCATACCATCATCCACTATAACCATGTCAAATTTCAATGCATACGAGCACAAACTGAAAAAATTTCAATGTTGGCCCCATTCACAGGTCACTCGGTGCACGATCAAATTAGAGGATAGTTTCCACTAGATAATCACAACTTTGTAATTGTTCCATTATCATGACTACATATAGGCAAAATATTTTATTAATTATAGTGGCTATAATTTAAAATTCAAACATATATTTTAGTGGGAAATGTGACATACATTCATTAACTCCAAGTAAGGTAAGAAAAAATCACATTAAATATACACATAGGTTGATGGAGTTTTTTTAGCCACTGTGGGATCCTAATCCTCTCTTTGGGAGTTGGGTCATCCCATAAAACCCTAAACCAAAATATTTTTGTGATTCATATTTTATTATCGAAACCCTCCCATACCGTCAATGAATGCATCCACTATAACCATGTCAAATTTTAGTGAATACAAGAACAAACTAAAAACAAATTCAATGTTGGCTCCATTCACAGGTCACTCAACGTGTGATCAAATTAGAGAATAATTTCCATTAACTAATTTGATTCACCTTCAATCCATTTCCCTAGATGGATTTGGAATTGATCTAAGCTTCCTTCCATCACCTATATTTAAAACCTTGAAAACCCCAAAACTCCATTTTACTAAGGCCACTCTCAACTTCACCTTGTGCCTCATTGCTTGGTCTTTGGGAATACCCTCCTTTGGTCAGAGTAGAGATGGCCTAAAGTTAAGAGGATATGTTACCGAGGTGATAATGTCAACCATCCTAATAGTTTCACCTTGAGTTGTACCTTCTGGACAATGAAAACAACGATGATGATGACAATGACAGTGGTGATGATCATGATTATGATGATATTCATGATGATTATCATGACAATGATGATGATGATAATGATGATTCCAATGATAATGTTGACGATTATGATAATACAATTTTTCATTGGAAAAAGTTGTAAACTCGTATGATTTTGGTTTCAAACTTGTTTCAAAAGTCATCAATGATAAATTGAAATACAATTTTAATAATCCTCCAATGGCCTCCCAAGTGGTGATTCAAACTCAAATTCAATGTCTTCTCTGAAGTGTAAATTGGGGACAAATATTTTGTGGAGACCAATCACTATTAGGACATAATCTTGGTGAAAGGAAGTTATCTTTACAAGAAATATATTTGGAAATATATATTTCTATGTTTGGATGATCCTCTTTCAAATTCTATTATCTTTAGTTACCCCAACAATTAGGTTTATGGAAGTGAATACTGGAAGCGAATAGATCAGAAGAGAGTATCATTTATTTATTGTCTTTGGTTTTTTCTTTCATCTAAGTACTTATTTTCTCTATATCATCAATGCATGCATATTTAAATCTAACACTGCCATGACACCATAATTATATTTAAATATAACACTACCATGACACCATCATGATGTTATCGACACATGCAATACTTAGTGACATTGGTACAACACCATATCGACATGCATATTTTTATGGTGTTTATTAAAAAATGAATCAAAAGAGGTATTTTTCATCACAACTATGACACATATTCATTGTGTATATAATGTATAATCTGAAAGAAAAATGAAAAAAGGTTGATGGAAACTTTAAACTTATGTCAACTAATTTGTGTACTTTGAAAGAAAAATATGGTTTATGGTTCACATGATGAATTGATGATGGAAACAAGTGAGTGTGTTAGTCATAATTGAGTCCAGAAACCCTCCCATATCATTAAGGCATGTGAATAGTCTATCCATGTCAAATTTCAGTGCATATAGAAACAATTTGAAAAAGTTTCAACATTGGTTGCATTCGCAGGTCATTGTTGCCCATATCTAGTCCTAATACAATGTATTTTTGTTGTTCCTTTTAATTGAATTCATTCGACATACTCGTTCCTGCATATCGTACTACAAGGACATATAATAACGTCAATTAAAAAGTACTAGTTGATATAAATTTCACAAGCTTCATCAATTATTTCTTGTCTTTGTTTTTTTCTCTCATCTAAGTACTTCTTTGCTCCAAAAATTAAATACCATTAGTATTAAATCATTATTTAAATACGAAATTCCCTCTAGCACATTCTTCTTGACACCAAATGCATTGGCGTAATTGGAATGATGTTGGTTTTTAACAACATAGGTGATGAAAATAGAGAGCATGACCATGACGATGGGTATATTATTGGGAGTTCCATGCATGACATTAATCCCAGAAAGTTCAAACGAAACGAGGCCGAGATCTAATATATTGAGTGGGTGTGTGATTAATATTTAAGCTTGGAAACCCTCCCATACCATCAATGCATGCATATTTAAATATGACACTACCATGAAATCATAATAATATTTAAATCTGACCCTTCAATGACACCATAATGATTCCATCGACGCATGCAATACTTAGCAACATTGATACAACACCATCTCGACATGCATAGTTTTATGGTGTTGATTGAACAATGAATGAAAAGAGGGATTTTTCATCAAAAATATGACACACATACATTGTATATACAATGTAGAAACTGAAAGAAAAATGAAAAAATGATAATGCAAACTTAAAACTTGTGTCAACCAATTTGTGTACTTTAAAAGAAAAATAGGGTTTATGGTTTACAAGATGAATTGATGATGGAAACAAGTGGGTGTGTGAATCATATTTGAGTCATGAAATATTCCCATGTTGTTTAGGCATGTGAATAGTCTATCCATGTCAAATTTTAGTGCATACAAAAATAGTTTGAAAAAATTTCAACGTTGGCCCCATTCACAGGTCATTGTTTCCCATGTCTAGTCCTAGTACAATGTCATTTTGTTGTTCCTTTTAATTAAATTCATTTGACACACATGTTCATGCATCTATTACTAAAATCACATGTAATAATTTTGATAAAAAAAGTACTATTTGATATAAATTGCACAAGCTTCATCAATTATTTCTTATCTTTGTTTTTTTCTCTCATCTAAGTACTTTTCTCCATAAATTAATGACTATTAGTACAAAATCATTATTTAAATACAAAATTCTTGTTGGATTACTGAGAGGGGGGGTGAACCAGTAATAATGTAATTATAATCCTTTTTATTCAAATGTTATAGGAATGTAGAATTATTATCCAATAATAAGAAATAAGAAATAAACAATCACACACATACACAGTACACCAATGTTTTACGTGGAAACCCAAATCGGGAGAAAACCATGAAATGATTTTTCTTATATGTCTTTAAGAATTACATTCATTGGAAGCACCAACTTCCTTTGTTTTCCAACTACAACTGGAAGGAGGATCCAACCCCCTATTTTCTTAGCCTACAACCTGAGGGAAGCTCCAACTCCCCAATTCTCTGGCTACAACCAGAAGGAGGCTACAACCACCTGTCCTTGCCCCGTCGAACCACCCTGAAGTAGAAGTAGAATGATGGAACCACTGTCACACTATCTCTGTGAGATATATCACTATAAGCATGTACCAATAAATCTAAACCATGCATCAACCTATACCTCAACCCATAATCAACCTGTACCATAAACAAGTGCATCAACCATGCACCAACCTATACCAAACAACCTGTAATCAACCTGTACCATAAACAAGTGCATCAACCATGCACCAACATGTTCCAAACAACCTGTAATAAACCTATACCATAAAAAAGTGCATCCAACCATGTACCAAGTATGTACCAATCATGTGTCAACTACTCATAAACTATGACTCATCAATATGTACCAACAACAACAACTATAAACCTCATGTATGTGCCAACTCATCAACTACTTATCTCAACCATGTACTCAACAAGTACCTCAACCAAAATCCCTCATCAATTTCATCATCCAAATCTGATTTGTATCTTTGTAAGAGACCAGTGTATATGATCACATTCTTGCAAACCTTCCTTAACTTCAACAATAAGAGACTAGCATTTTCATCAAACTTTTCTTTAGTCTCACATGCATAGTTTTGGATTAGTCAACAACCCTAACTTGATGTAATCATAACTTTGTAATGTATAAATATATGAAACTTATACACAATTTTCTTCAGTGTGTTTTATGCAATTCCTCTAGGTGTCACTACTTGGAACCTCTCAGAAAAGGAGTTATAGAAAAAATGGCATACCTTATTGAATTCTGGATTATTCTAGAGAGCGACTTTGTAGAGCGTGCCCCGCACAAAATATTTGTTGAATTGATCTGAAAATGTTACAAAGAATAACAAATATTGTACAATAACCAACACATTTGGTTTCACTTAATTGAGATCTTTTATGAAGAAGTTATGATTTTTTTACCCGAAACATTTGTTTTTGACTAGTTTTAGGACTAACCACAAACCCTATTTTCCACGGAGTGTAACTCCACAAATACAATGACCCACAAGATGAATATTTTACCATAGATAATTGGATATGTTTTCTCAATGGAATAGGAATTTCACGGTCTGAATTAGTATAGAAAACAAGTTATAGAGAAAATGGTGAGATGACCTGTAAATAACATACCTTAGAAAGCACCATCAAAAGAATTTATCCTTCCTTGCATTTCGGTCTTCTTTTCTTCACCTTCCCTCAGAATTTCAGCTTATATATCCTTGGTTACCTCAGACACCTATAGATATTCAATATTCTCAAGTGTGATTAAAATGAGAGAGCCTTGCCTCTTATTTATACTCTCCAAGTAGCTTCCTTAAAAACATCTTCTACGTCACTTGGCCCCACTTCTAATTTCTCCATTAAATTTA
>SNQJ01S0068054.1:4937-29751 GCA_010110895.2 Picea sitchensis
TGAACCTATTGAATATCATTGAATATATGTTTTGTGAAAGGTTATTTGGGAAAGTATTATTGATAGAGAAAAGTGTGGCAGAAAAAGTGCGGCATGAAAAGTGTAGCAGAAAAAGTGTGGTAGTAAAACTACGACAGAAAAAGTGCGACAGAAAAATCAGGGTAGAAAAATCGTGGCAGAAAAAGTATGATAGAAAAATCGCGACAGAAAAAGTGCGGCAGGAAAAGTGCGGTAGAAAAGTGTGGTAGGAAAACTACCGCAGAAAAAGTGCAGCACAAAAAGTGCGACAGAAAAATCGGAGCAGAAAAAGTGCGATGAAAAAATCGTGGCAGAAAAAGTGTGACAAAAAAATCACGACATAAAAAGTGCGACAGAAAAATCACGGTAGAAAATCGCGGTAGAAAAAGTGCGCAGAAAAATTGCAGCAACAACATGGTTGGGGTTTATTTATGAGAGATATAACACATCTTGTTTGAGGTATGTTTTGTGAGCTAGGGTTTAGCTCTTTAGATGGTATCAGATTTGTTGAGGGATATGGTTCGTATTTTTTTGTTGGTATTTGGAATATGGGTATTGGTCTTTTGGTTGTGATGTATTGCTGAAGTTGTTGGTTTAGCTTGAGGCTACATAACAGTGAGGTTGTGGCACATGGTTTGATGTAAGGGTTTATGGTATTTGGTTTATGGATAGAGTGATGAATTTTTGATGGTTATATTGGTGTATGTATTTGGTATATGGTTGAGTACATGTTGGGCACATGGTTGAGACAAGTAGTTGATGAGTTGGCACATACATGAGGTGTATAGTTCATGATGTTGGTACATATTGATGAGTCATAGTTGATGTGAAGTTGATGCATGGTACAGGTTGTTATAGGTTATTGGTACAGGTTGATGCATGGTTTAGGTTGTTTGGTGCAGGTTGATTAGTACATGTTTACAGTAGTATATCTAACAGTGATAGTGTGACAGTGGTTCCATAATTCTACTTTTATTTTAGGGTGGTTGGATGGGGCAAGGACAGGTGGTTGTAGCCACCTTCTGGTTGTAGCTGAAGAACATAGGGGGTTGTAGCCAGAGAATTAGGGAGTTGGAGCTTCCCTCTGGTTGTAGCTTGAGAAACTAGGGGGTTGGATCCTCCTTCCAGTTGTAGATGGAAAAAAAAGGAAGTTAGTGCTTCCAATGAATGTAACTCTTAAATACATATAAGAAAAAACATTATGTGGTTTTCTCCTGCTTTGGGTTTCCACGTAAAACACTGGTGTATTGTATATGTGTATGGTTGCTCATTTGTTCATTGTTTATTTACTCTGCAACTATTGGATGACAATGCTACATTGATATAACACTTGCAATTTGTGGTTGAAAAGGATTGGATTTATCTATTACTGATTCACCCTCCCCTCTCAGTAATCCAACAAAATTGACCATGGAGGAGATATGTAGAGATCATTGGTAAAATTCCTAGAGCCTGAGATGAAACCATCTGGGGAAAAGAAGGTTTATAGAAGAATGGAGGAGACTAAGCTTAGGAAAAGGAGAATATGGGTTGTTAGGTAGAGACAGGAGAGGTAAAGGTTGATAGTGGTTAAGGGAGTCATGTTGCAGGAGATAAATCATTATCAACGTTAGGGTTTGGTGGGGAAATTCCATGTGAGATATATTTTTAAAGTTTCTTTGAGGAACTTGGTGGAAAAGAACATGTTTTTGATAGTGGGATATGTCCCATCCTTCCATATTCTGTCTAAAGGTTGGATAAAATTTGTTTTTTGGTAGGAGAAGAATATTGAGAATATCAAGAAGAGACATTGGTTATGGAATAATACACATCTGACACTAAACAAATGGGAACCTTTTTTCATCATAATAGGGAGGTTGTGATTTCTCAAGCAATATGGGTAAAACTATTGGGTTTAATGATTGAAATATGGTAGGACAAAATATTGATGGACATTGAAAATAATCTAGGTAAGTTCATATTCTTTGGTCCTAATCAATGTACTGATTTTGATAGATTTGTTGCAAAAAAGTGTGTTGATATGGACTTAAGAAAGGGATTGCCAAAACCTTTGGAGTTTGTTTATGATAGATGGAACAATATTCAAATTATGGATTACTAAAATGTTCCATTTCAATGACATTGGCATCACTAATATGTACATATTAATTATGAATGCCCTTTAAAGAATGGAAGCATGGTATTTCCTAAGGGAAAGGTGGTTCGAGTGAGAGATTTGACACTATCTCAAAGGATGTAAAAATGTAGATGGGAGCTCGGGAATAAAAAATATTGGAGAAAAGGACAATCTAGGCACCCACAAGACCTCATCCCCTATTTCAAGTGAGAAATTGGTTACATTGGAAGATGAATGTCAGTCTGTAGGAGAGAATCCCATGGGTGAGGATATTTTCTAGAAGAATAGGTAGGTCTCCACTCTTATGGTGAACTCAAAAATTATTCCCATGAGGGACAAGCATAGCTCATTCATTAATCATGAGGAGGTGTCAAAGTATCCCCATGAAGTTGAAGTAAGAGAATCCTTTTTAAGTAATTAGTCCCTCCTTAGAAGAAATGAAATTCCTATATATAGTGGATGAAGTGGTGTTGGACCATCTGTGAGAGGAGTTGAAAACAAAAGGAAAAGATTTAGACCTTTCTTCAAAAGAGATACACAGGGATGGGTTTTCTTTCAAGAGGGTAGAAGGGATTGAGAATAAGGTCTTAAATGGTCTAATTGAAGAGAAAGAGAGAAGATGTATCAATCAAGATCCTCTAAACTATTGAATGTTGAATCATAGGATGAAAAGGTGGAAGGTTGTGTCTAATTGGATGGAGGTGAAAATGGCACACGACCCTCAAAGTTGTATATTCACTTAGTAAAGGAAAAAGGTTGAATGAGAAGTAAAGTTTGGAAAGCAAAGCATGATTCCAATGACCCTTGGAGTAGGGAATTCCTTGAAAAAGGTTGAAAAATAATCATTGTATCTATGAATATTTGAGGTGTGGGTACAATCCACAAAAGGAGTGTGATTCATTGACTAGTTATTTCTCATAATATTGATATTATTTTCTTGTAGGAAACCATGGTGGTAGGTAATGTGGCTATTGACACTCTTAAGGGGATTCTTAGGGGTGGGACTTTGTGTCCTTGGATTTAATGGGAAGGTTAGGAGGCCTAATAATAGGGTGGAATAAGAGGCGATGGTTGTTTAGTTTAGAAATGCTCTAGTCATGGATAAAGGTATAACTTCAATCATTGAAGTTGGTTAAGATATTTTCATTTTTCAATATGTATGGAACTTGTGAGAATCAAAGAGAATTCCGTGAGAATGGGTTTGACCAAGACAACATCAAGAGGGGGAATGCCATCATTGGTGGCCACCTAAAATTCAATGGTGTAGATAAGAGAAATTGGGGGAAGAAATGGAAGGCCAGATTCCCTAACATATTTCCTCATACACAAATGTGAAGAGAAAAATCTTTGTGATGTGGAGTTAGTCAAGATAACTCCTACATGGAAAAATAACCAATAAGAGGAAGATGATAACTCCTAGACTCAATAAGCATGGGCGAACTACATGGAATATTCACAACATATGAAATGAGAACTGAACAGGAAAATCCAGATATAAAAGAAGCAACTTTCAAAGCATCCAAAAGGTCAAAGTAAAAGGAAAAAGAAAATAGCAGCAACATTGACATCTCAGAAGATGATGAAGAAATGGCCAACTTTGTCAAAATATTGAACAAAGGAACCAACGACAGATATAAAGGTAAGTTTCCATTGATTTGTTTTAATTGTGATGGTATTGGTCATTTTGCTAACAAATTTCCTCATAAGAAAAATAAAAGGAATCATGAAGATTACTTAGATAACAAACAAACATATAAAGGAAAAAGAACCACAAAAAAATATTTCAAGAAAAGCTTATGCACCAAAGAAGACATCTCCTCATCAGATGAAGATGAAGTCAGTGACAGTGAAACAAAAAACTTTCTATTGATGGCAGTAGAAGACTATGATAAAGAATACACTGAAGAAGAATATGAAGAGGCTGAAGTTGAATACCGAGAAGAATTATTGTGTGCCATAGAAGTTATAAGAAGAGAAAAGAAGAAAAACAAGAAGGTACAAGCAGAACTAGACAATAAAGAAGACACCCAGAAACTAGAACAAATGATCACAAATTTGAAGATTCAAATAGAAGAAGATAAAAGAATTGAAGAAGTACTCAAAGAACAAATAGAAGAAAACGACAGGATCATTGGAAATTTGGAAGTAGAGATTGTCACATTAAGAAAGGATCTTCAAGAGAAAAATATGCAGAACAACTCAAAAGGTTTGGATAACATTATCAACAGTCAAAAGCCTCATCATGACAAGTCTGGACTTGGATACAATCAGACAGAAAAGTGATCAAGCTCCAAAACAACAGAACAAGAAACATATCCAAAAAGCTACGCAGAAATAATCAAAGGGGATATGAATACCTCAAAGAAGATTACAGGGACACACCTCCATCGAGAAGATTCAGATTTTAGAATAAATGACCAACAGATAGGCCTCAAGAAGAAAAAATATTCAAAAGAGAAACTCGTTTCAGAATATCTTCAAATCCCAGGTATCAAACTAGCTTTTTTGGTTTATGTTATGCATGTAATAATTTTGGACATAAAGCTATGAATTGCAGAGCTAAAAGAAGGAACATAAACAACGTTGAAATTCATACCCAAAAGGATTATCTAAGAAGGCCCAATGAAACACAGAGAAGAAGTTACAACATGTTTGAATCATTGAGCACTAAAGTAGAATGATACAAGTGTAACAACTTTGGACACATCGCCAAAGATTGTAGAATGACATTTCCTCCTAGAGAACCACAACAAAACAACAACAGTCACATACAAGAACCTCATAAGAGGACATGGATAAGAAAGTAGAATCAGTATAGCAATGAAGAATGCACACTCGCTCTACAAGCTGAGCAGAAGAAACATGGTTGGTATGTTGACAGTGGCTGTTCAAAACACATGACAGGTGATAAAGACATGTTTCTTACATTAAGAAAGGAAAGAGATGGATCAGTCTCGTTCGAAAATGACGATTCAACTAAAATCATTGGAAAAGGCACAATCAGAATTGGAAACAAGAATACCAAGGCAGAAAATGTTCTACTCGTAGAAGATATGAAACATAATATTCTAAGTGTGAGTCAAATGTGTGACCAAGGTCATAAAGTTAATTTCAATTCACAAAAGTGTGAGATAAGAAAAGAAGGTTCAGGAAAATTTATTGCAACAACTACAAGAAATTCAAGCAACATATATGTATTAACTGAAATTGGAAATGAAAAGTGTTGTCTAGGAAAGGAAGATGAAAGATGGATGTGGCATATAAGAATGGGTTAGATACACTTTGATAACCTTGTCAAATTTAGAAAAAAAAAGCAGTTAGAGAAATGCCCCAGATTACGAAACGAACCAGCACTTTATGCAAGCATTTCCAACAAGGAAAGCAAACAAAGACCATGTTTAAATCAAAGGAATATTCAACGACAAGACCACTAGAAATTGTGCATACTGATTTAGTTGGACCAACTACAACAAAGGGTTTAAAAGGTGAGAAATACTTTATGTTATTAATTGATGATTATACAATAATGACTGTAGTTTTCTCTCTCAGGAATAAGTCATAATCTTTTGAAAACTTCAAGGTCTACAAGGAAATGGTTGAAAATGAAATGGATTCAAAAATCAAATGTTTGATATCTGATAATGGAGGAGAGTTCACTTCAAATTAATTTATGGACTACTGCAACATGCATGGAATAAAAAAACAATTCTCCATTGCTAGGACACCTCAACAGAATGGAGTTGTTGAAAAAAATAACACGACAGTACATAAAATGAATCGAACAATGTTAATGGATTCCAAATTGACAGATATCTTTTGGACACATGCAATGCATACAACGGTTCACATTCAAAACAACTTAATGCTAAAAAACAACGCTGACAAAACTCCCTGAGATCTATGGAAAGGAAGACCATTAAATGTGAATCACTTCAGAGTATTTAGAAGCAAATGCTACATCAAAAGAGAAGATGGAAGAATGGAAAAGTTTGACTCTCGTGTGTAAAAAAGAGTAATTGTTGGTTACTCAAGTACAAGGAAATCATACAAGTGTTACAATCTGAGGTTGAACAAAGTTGTGGAAAGCATCAATGTAACAATTGATGAAACAGGTGGACGAGAATTAAAGGAAAAAGAAAATGAATCAATGGAACATTTTTATGAAGAAGAAGCAGAAGATGAAGAAGAAGTAGAAGGGGAAGATGAAGAGGGTCAGACAGAAGTATAAGAGCAAGTTCAACAAGTGTCTCCAAAGAAACCTAGAAAACAAGTACATAAGAATCATCCTTCAGATCAGATTATCAGAAACAAAGATGCAGGAGTTGAGATTAGAATAAGAATCCGTTCACCAGAACAAATGCACCTAACACTCTCATCTATGATTGAACCAAATAGTTTTGAAGTGGCCAGCAAGGATGAATTTTGGAATAAGGCCATGGATGAAGAATTGGATTGAATAGAGAAGAATGACACTTGGGAATTGGTTCCAAGACCAAAGAATAAGAATGTGATTGAAACAAAGTGGGTATTCAGAAATAAATTGAATGAAGATGGACAAGTTATAAGGAACAAATCTATATTGGTATGTAAAGGATACACACAGGTTGAAGGAATCGACTTTGAAGGGACATTTTCCCCAGTTGCCAGAATGGAAGCAATCCAATTGATTTTAGCTTATGCTTGCTCCAAGAATATTAAAGTATATCAGATGGACATAAAATCGACTTTTCTGAATGGGGAACTTGAAGAAGAAGTCTACATTGAACAACCAGAAAGATTTCAGTTGTCAGAGAATGCATATTATGTGTGTAAATTGAAGAAGGCTTTGTATGGTCTAAAACAGGCTCCTAAATCATGGTACTCTAGACTAGATAAACATTTACAACAGGCAGGGTTCAGAAAAGGAAGTGCAGACAACAACCTATACATCAAGGTAACTCAAGATAGTATTTTATTAATTGAAGTTTATGTTGATGATATTATTTTTGGAAGCAATGATGTCAGTTTAAGATAGAAATTTGCAAAGGATATGGAGAATGAATTTGAAATGTCATTACTCAGAGAACTATCCTTCTTTCTGGGTCTTTAGATATGTCAAAGAAACCAAGGAATTTTTATTTCTCAAACTAAGTATATCAGAGAAATGTTGAAGAGGTTCGGAATGGAAGATTGCAAACCAGTTACCACTCCTATGAAAACCAGTTGCAAGTTGAGAAAAGATGATGATTCAAAGTCTACAGACCAGAGGTAATACATATCAATGATTGGCAGCTTACTATATGTGACAACATCCAGACCAGATTTAATGCAGGCAGTTGGACAAGTGGCACGATTTCAAGCAACATGAAAGGAAACACATGTCGTAGCAGTGAAGATGATTTCCAGACACCTCAAAGGAATAGAAGAGTTTGGATTATGGTACCCAAAAGGAGATGATATATCACTTATTTCCTACATAGATGCAGATTGGGAAGGTTGCATTGATGACCGACGAAGCACCAGTGGAGCAATGTTCTACTTGGGTGAGTGTTTAGTATCATGGCTAAGCAAGAAACAATCATCAATATCCTTATATACAACCGAGGAAGAGTATATTGCAACAAAAACATGTTGTACACAGGTTCTATGGATGAAATAAACTCTGACATATATACATGTTGAGTATGATGAGTGTATTCCAATCTATTGTGATAATACAAGCACCATCTGTATCTCAAAGAACCTGATGATGCACTCCAATACGAAGCACATTCCAATCAAGTATCACTTTCTACGAGAATAGGTTGTAGAGAAGAACATCAGAGTTGAATACATGGGCACAAAAGAACAAGTGGAAGATATATTTATAAAACCACTTCCACGGAAATCCTTTGAGTATCTTTGCCAGAGACTCAGAGAAATTTCTACTAAAAAATGAATGCTTTTGAATGCTTATCTTATATGTCTTATATTTACATGAGGAAACACCATAAAGAGAACAGTTCAGGTTAGGAGATCAGTTTTAGGAAGATTTCAGTCAAGGGGAGTATCCCCAAGGACAGTTCAGTTAGGGGGAGTAGCCTCGGATGAAAAGATACCTTTTCCATTGATGACAAAGGGGGAGAGATTTATCAGATGTAGAGCACAGAGGCATGGTTCTAGGGGGAGTGATGTTCACAGGGGGAACATGAGTGATATGAATTCAGTATTGCATATCATGACTTCAATATTGCATCATAGTGTTGCCATCAATTCCAAAGGGGGATATTGTTGATTAATTGGGTCGGTTGTCATTGATGTCAACCCTTGAAGAAATTCTGGTAGCGAATTTTGGTAGCACAAAGGTTTGGGTAATGGACCCAAGTTTGTTTGATGGATAATGGTAAGAGTTTTAATATATTTATAGGTAAGACTATTCTATATGGATAGTATATGTCATGCCACTTTCAGTGGTATGTGGAACGTCACATAACTCCTCATGGTTAGAGAGTTATGGCCATGTGAAGTTGGAGAACCCTCATGAGTCATCTAGAAGCCCCAAAAGGTAAAAGTAGTCAAAGTGTTTGCAAAATAAATTATTTAAATAATAAAGTTAATGGAAAACTCCCTAAAATAAGGAAAGTGGGATGCTACATGAAAGTATAAATAAGAGGCAAGGCTCTCACATTTAATCACACTTGAACCTATTGAATATCGTTGAATATATATTTTGTGAAAGGTTATTTGGGCAAGTATTATTGATAGAAAAAAGTGCGGCAGGAAAAGTGTGGCAAGAAAAGTACGACATAAAAAGTGCGGTAGGAAAAGTGCGGCAGGAAAAGTGCAGTAGGAAAAGTGCGGCAGAAAAAGTGTGGCAGAAAAAGTGTGATAGAAAAATTGCGGCAGAAAAAGTGCGACAAAAAAATCGCGACATAAAAAGTGCGATAGGAAAAGTGTGGCAGAAAAGTCCGATAGGAAAACTGCGGAAGAAAAAGTGCGATAGAAAAGTCATGGTAAAAAACCCCGCTGGCAGAAAAAGTGCGACAGAAAAATCGTGGCAGAAAAAGTGCGGCAGAAAAATTGCTGCAGAAAAATTAAGCGAGAAAAAGTGTGGCAAAAAAATCACGGCAGCAACATGGTTGGGGTCTATTTATGAGAGATATAGCACATCTTGTTTGAGGTATGTTTTGTGAGCTATGGTTTAGCTCTTGAGATGGTATTGGATGTTCATTATTGCTGCATATATCAGATTTGTTGAGAGATACAATTGGTATTTTGTTGTTGGTATTTGGCATATCCGTATTGTTCTTTTGGTTGTGATGTGTTGCTGAAGTTGTTGGTTTAGCTTGAGGCTACATAACAATGAGGTTGTGGCACATGGTTTGATGTAAGGGTTTATGGTATTTGGTTTATGGATAGAGTGATGAATTTTTGATGGTTATATTGGTGTATGTATTTGGTATATGGTTGAGGTACGTGTTGGGTACATGGTTGAGACAAGTAGTTGATGGGTTGGCACATACATGAGGTGTATAGTTGATGATGTCGGTACATGTCGATGATTCATAGTTGATGTGAAGTTGATGCATGGTACATGTTGTTACAGGTTGTTTGTACAAGTTGATGCATGGTTGATGCATGGTTCAGGTTATTGGTACAAGTTGTTTGGTGCAGGTTGATTGGTACATGTTTATAGTAGTATATCTCATAGTGATAGTGTGACAGTGGTTCCATCATTCTACTTTTATTTCAGGGTGGTTGGATGAGGCAAGGACAGGTGGTTGTAGCCACCTTCCGGTTGTAGCCGAAGAACATAGGGGGTTGTAGCGTCCTTCTGGTTGTAGCCAGAGAATTGATGAATTGGAGCTTCCCTCAGGTTGTAGCTTGAGAAACTAGGGGGTTGGAGCCTCCTTCCATTTGCAGCTAGAAAACAAAGGAAGTTGGTGCTTCCAATGAATGTAACTCTTAAAAACATATAAGAAAAAACATTCTGTGGTTTTCTCCCGCTTTGGGTTTCCACGTAAAACAATGGTGTACTGTATATGTGTATGATTGCTCATTTGTTCGTTGTTTATTTACTCTGCAACTATTGGATGATAATGCTACATTGATATAACACTTGCATTTTGTGGTTGAAAAGGATTGGATTTCTCTATTACTGATTCACCCCCCCTCTAGGTAATCCAACAAAATTGACCGTGGAGGAGATATGTAGAGATCATTGGTAAAATTCCTAGAGCCTGAGATGAAACCATCCGGGGAAAATAAGGTTTATAGAAGAATGGAGGAGACTAAGCTTAGGAAAGGGATAATATGGGTTGCTAGGTAGAGAGAGGAGAGGCCAAGGTTGATAGTGGGTAAGGGAGTCATGTTGGAGGAGATAAATCATTATCAACGTTAGGGTTTGGTGGGGAAATTCCATGGGAGATATATTTTTGAAGTTTCTTTGAGGAACTTGGTGGAAAAGAACATGTTTTTGATAGTGGGATATGTCCCATCCTTCCATATTATGTCTAAAGGTTGGATAAAATTTGTGTTTTGGTAGGAGAAGAATATTGAGACTATCAAGAAGAGACAATGGTTATGGAATAATACACATCCGACACTAAAAAAATGGGAAACTTTTTTCATCATAACAAGGAGGTTGTGATTTCTCAAGCAATATGGGTAAAACTATTGGGTTTAATGATTGAAATATGGTAGGAAAAAATATTGATGGACGTTGGAAATAATCTAGGTAAGTTCATATTCTTTGGTCCTAATCAATGTATTGATTTTGATAGATTTGTTGCAAAAAAAGTGTGTTGATATGGACTTAAGAAATAGATTGCCAAAACCTTTGGAGTTTGTTTATGATAGATGGAACAATATTCAAATTATGGATTACTAAAATGTTCCATTTCAATGACATTGGTTCGAGTGAGAGATTTGACACTATCTCAAAAGATGTAACAATGTATATGAGAGCTCGGGAACAAAAAATATTGGAGAAAAGGATAACCTAGGAACCCACAAGACCTCATCCTTTATTTCGAGTGAGAAATTGGTTACATTGGAAGATGAATCTCAGTCTGTAGGAGAGAATCCCATGCATGAGTTTATTTTCTAAAAGAATAGGTAGGTCTCCACTCTTGTGGTGAACTCAAAAATTATTCCCATGAGGGACAAGAGTAGCTCATTCATTAATCACGAGGAGGTTCCAAAGTATCCCCATGAAGTTGAAGTAAGGGAATCCTTTTTAAGTAATTAGTCCCTCCTTAAAAGAAATGCAATTCCTAGATATAGTGGATGAAGTGGTGTTGGACCACCTGTGAGAGGATTTGAAAACAAAAGGAAAAGCTTTAGACCTTTCTTCAAAAGAGATACACAGGGATGGGTTTTCTTTCAAGAGGGTAGAAGGGATTGAGAATAAGGTCTTAAATGGTCTAATTCAAGAGAAAGAGAGAAGATGTATCAATCAAGATCCTCTAAACTATTGAATGTTGAATCATAGGATGCAAAGGTGGAAGGTTGTGTCTAATTGGATGGAGGTGAAAATGGCCCAAGACCCTCAAAGTTGTATATTCAATTAGTAAAGGAAAAAGGTTGAATGAGAAGTCAAGTTTGGAAAGCAAAGCATGATTCCAAGGACCCTTGGAGTAGGGAATTCCTTTAAAAAGGTTAAAAAATAATCATTGTATCTATGAATATTTGAGGTGTGGGTACAATCCACAAAAGGAGTGTGATTCATTGACTAGTTAGTTCTCATAATATTGATATTATTTTCTTGTAGGAAACCATGGTGGTAGGTAATGTGTCTATTAACACTCTTAAGGGGATTCTTAGGGGTGGGACTTTATGGCCTTGGATTTAATGGGAAGGTGAGGAGGCCTAATCATAGGGTGGAATAGGAGGTGATGGTTGTTTAGTTTAGAAATGCTCCAGTCATGAATAAAGGTATAACTTCAATCATTGAACTTGGTTAAGATATTTTCATTTTTCAATATGTATGGAACTTGTGAGAATCAAAGAGAATTTTGTGAGAATTGGTTTGAGCAAGACAACGTCAAGAGGGGGAATGTCATAATTGGTGGCCACCTAAAATTCAATGGTGTAGATAAGAGATATTAGGGGAAGGAATGGAAGGCCATATTCCCTAACATATTTCCTCATACACAAATGTGAAGAGAAAAATATTTGTGATGTGGAGTTAGTCAAGATAACTCCTACATGGAAAAATAACCAATAAGGGGAAGATGATATTTCAAAATGGATCAACATGTTTTTTATTATTATTTTAGATAGACTCATGGTAGAGGTAGCAAAGGTAAAAAATTGGGTTGGCCCTAGGGGAGCATTTGATCATTCTCCAATTTTTCTTCAAATGGAGAATGATGACTTAAAACCCCTTGAACATTTTAAGTTTACCATAATTAGATGTAGGATGGGGGTTTCAATGAGATGGTTATCATGTAGTGGGAGCATGTAAATCATGATAATGAAGAATCAACTATGTTTCAATTTAATGCAGCCTTAAAAGTTTAAAGAAACTAACACTTAAATGGGTGAATTATAAACAAAATAGTTCTCACATGGATCTGCAGGCTATAGAGAACCATATTACATAGATATATGTACAAAATTCTAGTGGTGTTTTTAGTGAAGATGAACAGTTAATCTTGAAGAGGCTGGAGGACTTAAGGAGGGTATTATTAAACACATAAGCTTCATAATGGAGACTAAAAAGTAGGGCTATATGAATTGCAAATGGAGATGGTAATACTAGATTTTTTCTTAACTATGCAAAAATGAAGAAGAGTATGAATATAATAAGGGATATTCAAAATGCTAAGGGTGACATAGTTAAAACATTTCAAGAAATATTTAAGGTAGGATAACACATTTTCAATCTGTATTCAAGGAGCCAAAAATGACAAGTATTTTCGAAATTGTAAGAATTTTTTCATTCTTCCCATGGTTTGTGGAGGAAAATTAGAATGAACATATGATGAACCATGTGATATAATAGGAGCTAAAGGAGGTAGTGCACTCATTTCAAGGAGAAAAATCCTAGGACTTGATAGCTGGCGATCCAAATTGGATCATTATATTATTTCTCATCTATCTTGATTCTTTTAGAGTGGAAAAAATTGGAGGAATCAACTTACAGGGTCATTTTAATGGCAGGTCCCAGTTTGGAAAATTGGGGTTTGAAACCTTCTAGAGCCATTTTGAGGCATCAAACAACATTTTTTGGGGTCAAAACTTTCCCAACATATATCACACCCCGTGAAGATATTCTAGACGTTAAGACTTTTCCTATGGTTCAAACATCACGTCAATAAAAGCTCGTATGCAAAAGTTATTCCTCTCACAAGTTGACCTATCATGTTGACCACTATGGTACGATAGGATGATACTTCAACCACCATTACTCATGCATATGGGGCTAGCCATGTGGGGAATTTCAAGAAGATTATAGAAGGTATAAAAAATTTCACAATTGAGGGTTGAGGATGATCTAGATGTATATCGGTGGCCACCCACATTTTCCAACTGGCTCAAAGTAGTTTTCTGGCAATTTTGGTAATTTACTATTTTTAGCCGTTTTCACTTCCGGAGCTGTTTTGAGGCCCTAAACGATGTTATTTTGGGAAATCAGGTTTTAAATATGAGATTTCCTTCAATATTTTGTCTAAAATGAATCTCCTCGACGATACCTTTATAATGGGCTATCATACACCTAAAACGGAGATCGTATGCAAAAGTTACGACCCCGAGAAGTTGATGTACTAACTTACCCAAACGGGGCCCACATGACTTTTGGCGTTTCATATCTTAGGGATAGGTTTTTGGATGTCTAGGGTTTTTGACATTCCTTCTTATTCTAAAAATGCCTTTAGAGCCTTATTGTAATCATCTTCTTGTGAATGCAAGTAGCCATCACATCTCTTCTCAGAGATAAGCTGCCACCATTCTAGCGAGTCTTTCACTCTGTATTTTTACAGTCTTTGTACATTTATTTCATTAATAGATATCGTGTATTACTGTATATCTATTTTTATGGTTGCATCTCTGATACACTTCTGTTATATTATTGAATATCTGCGATATCTCTGTGCATTTCTTTATTATATCTTCGCTCTCGTTTCGTGCCGAAAATAATCCGGATCAGAGGAAGTAAAAAACCTAACCCTAGATGACTATCAATCTATGTTAAATATCGAGCCGCTAGGAGGAGAAGGGGTTCCATTCTAAGATATTGTATTTTGTTCCATCGTAGAGCAGAACAACTGGGAGTGGGAAAATTAGATAGCCTACTAGAGGAGGTTAATGTTCTGTAGAAACCTAACATTCCATAGGTCTTAGGTGACTCCATAGAGATTTCCCTCTCCTTTGCAGTCACATGTTTCCATATCAGATAAAAGAGAGCAAAGAAACCTCACTTTTTAGCTGAGTTTTCTCCTATAATTGTTTCCTAGAGAAAATATTTGTGTTATTTTGTGGATGGTGTGTGATTGTATTTTACTCTTCTCTATTTTCAACATTTTATCTATTTCATGTATAAGCAGAAAATCAATAACTAAAGATTCTGGAATCTAAAGGAATTTAACCTTCATAGTGTATATTTTAGTTTTGTTTATTAGATTCGTTGTGATGAACTGTTCTAGTGGAATATCCATGGCAGTTTACAGATCAATTGGCCCATATAATTTTGTATGGGGTTTTATGAATGCATTGAGGATGATTTTTTGGTAGTTGTAGAAGAATCTAGGAGCTTTGGGAAATTTCTATGAGCTTTCACCTCCACTTTCCTTTCATTGTTTCCTAAAAACGTTGATCTAGACACATTTGAGAACTATAGGTTCATTTCATTATGTAATTCAATATATAAAATTATTTCCAAAGTAATAGAAAGTAGGATCAAGCCAATCTTATCCAAATCTATTTCATATGAACAATTTATATTCTTGAGTGGGAGACATATACATGACACAATTGGGGTGGCACAGGTAGATTTACATACTATTAAGACAATAATACCAACTTTCATCATGAAATTAGATCTCTCCAAAGAATATGACACAACCTCATGGTTATATATGAAGGCACCGATACAAAATAACTATGAAAAATTCATCTCTTGTATTGCTTATAATTTCTGAGGGATAGAGAAAATTTCTCAAAATCATTCTCCAGTTCACTCAAATACCCTTCTAAAAAGGGATAAAATACCTTGGATTCAATTTGAAGGCCAATTAATATGGTTTTAATGAATGGATATGGTTATATACTAAGATAGAAAAGAGAACAGAGGTCTGGTGTAATAAATGGATATATTTGGGGGGAGATTTAATCTTATAAATTCGGCCTTAGAGGAAACCCTTGCACATTTTCAATCCATGGAAACACATTCATATTGGGATTAAATAAAATATTAGGAAGAAAGTTTTCAATTCTCTATGGATACGTAAGAAATAAAAATATTTTATGGCTTGGGTCAATTGGTGAAGTCTCTCCAAGTCTAAGAAATTTAGGGGATGGGGATTGAAGAACATACAATTTTTTTGACAAGCATTAACAACTAATATCTTATGGAGGATCTTCAAAGGGGAATAAATATGGAATGAAATCATGATAATTAAATATATTAATCCCCCATCCTTTGAGGAGTGGATAAGGAAGGAGCCAAAAAATCTTCAAAACTATTCAATCATGTGGAATTCTCTAGTTGAAGCCTTCCCTTCAATAGGATCATGATTTTCTTGGAGGATTATGGATGGTAAGAAGGTGAGAATGGGAGAAGATCTATGGGTGGGAGCTAAAGGAAACTTTAAAATTTCATAGGAATTTTAGGATAATCTCCATAAGATTAACATCCCCTCCCGTGGAGATGTTTTTGCATTTTTCCAGGTCAATCCTTGGAGAGAAGATTGAAAGTTAGCAAATGAGTTAGGGATGGAAGGGATATTGGCATAAGAATGGACTTCTCATACTCAAATTCTTATAAATAGTGGTATCAAGTTGAATAATAGAGAGGATGAACTCCTTTGGAAAATAAATCCAACCTTAGGTAATGTTGATGGTTGGAAAAATTCCACCACCACCAACAAGGGAGGATTGCCCGGTGGCAAGTCCCAATCAGACTCACTCTTGTTTGGGGTAGCAATATCCACTGGTATGTGGGCCCGATTGCCACCAAAAAGGGTTGGATTCGATTTAAATATCAATTTGATTTGAAATAATCAATCTAAAATGCCTAAAATCTAACTATCTATATTATACATGTAATTTCTAATAAATACTATATCTAACTAATATATCCTAGATATCTAGGAGTGGATTTGTTAAAATCAGACACAAGATCAAATTATTGATTATTGAATATAAATAAATAATTCACTCATTCAACAATATATTAAGCATGCATACAGATATAGTTATTTTTTAAATAAATGGCTATTCAAAAAATTACAACAAATGTACTCTTGTATCTAATATATGATCAAATTTAAGAATTTAATAGAAATGTGAAAATAGTTTCACATGAAAAACATGAATGATAAATTTGTATAATTCATAGTAATGTAGAAAAATACTACCTTACATTCACTTGAGCATATTTCTTCAAAAATATCAAGGCCTTCACTTTATTATCAAAGCTGATAAAAATATATAGTTTCAATACAAAGTTGCAACCTCAAATTTGTTATTGTTGGAAAGAATTCCTACTAGTAAGAATTCCTGATAGCAAGAACTCTTCCCACTGGACAAAAACCCTCTCTTTCTCTTGATAAAAATATTCATGAGGATTACAAAATTTTCCAGACTCTTCTTCCCTTTCATCCTGATACAAATACACAAGTCAAATCAAGTCCCAACCTCCCGACAAGAAAATCCAACCCCCTCTTCCTAGAAAGATCCTCCTTTTAAACTCTCCCTCGGTACATTCCATTCAATTTCCTTCTTATTTCTATTTTCTCCTTGGTTACAACCACTTCTATTTTCCAAGTCGTGCTTTGATTATTTTTATTAAAAACCATTGGAACAATATACTAAAACAAGTACAATATTTTCTCTAACAATCAAATTGTTACAAGCTTTCTTCATTTTCTAATCCAAGGACTTCCTTTGTATAAAAAAATTAAAATTGTTATACACGTGACTTTGCATGATTGAGGATCTTAAACTCACACTTTCTTTTTCGTTTTCTTGTCTCCTACATCTATTTTTTTTTATAACACATCCAACCTCCTAATCTCGCTTAGGTTGGTGGGATGATTGAATTTCTCCTCAATATTCAGGGTAAGAGTTTAGTTCTTCAATGTTTAAGTGAATATTTCTCTTATCACAATATTTACTATTTAAAATCTTACTATTTCAACCAAATTTCCAATGAAATCCTTCTGCAAATATCATTGTAGTGACTAGGGGCCTACACACCCTCAATCAGGCGGTTAACGCTACTCCTAGTCACCAGTTCAATGGTCTAGATTGATTCAGACTCTTTCCCATCAAAATAGCAGGGTACGAACCTCAAATTCCTCTCCAACAGTTTCATTCCGATGGATCGATCCAAAAGATCCAATGATTCTTGGACTTGGAAACCAATGACCTTGACCCCTTCGACTCTTAAACTTATATGATGTTTATCAACCACCTCTCCATTTTTTCTTTAGGATATCAAGTGGGACCCACAATGATCGTACGACTGAGGTTCAGACTTTCCCCTTCACCGTTCAATGATCCTTCTTTGTTCTCAGAGTTCCCCACCATTGGAGTACATCTACCCTGGTGCCACGAGTCACCTCGACTGGCTCACTTCGACCACTAAAAATCCAATAGATCTAACGATCCTCATTCACCTCATCACATGGTATAAATCCATTTGGTGGTCACAACTGCTCGATAGATAATATACTTAGGATTTATTAATTGATTCAAATCTTACAGAAATTGATGAATGAGATCCTATGAGGTGTACCTGATAGATCAATGGTCCTCAGACTTCCCCGTCTTTAGACTCCTAACTCACACCCTATCTCCTGGCTTACAATAGTCCTCCTTCCAATAGGCCTATAAGTGACATATATGGTCACCATCTAGTCGTATAGTCCTTTGATAGATCAACCACTGTTGTTGAATCAAAGTTCCTTCCATCGGAACCCTAATACAACCTTGCACTTGACCACTCCAATGATTGCATCCTCTAACCGACGGTCAAGATCTACTTACAATGTTGAATCAACAGTTGCATTTTCCTTCGACTCAATCATAGGAATTCAACTGATTTACAGTTTGATTTGGGACTTAACCATTTCTGGGTTTCTTCTAGGTCGTCCTTAAGACTTTATCAAACATTTGTGGGCTCTCACCTTCGCTCCAAAACTGCCTAAGGCCATTTTCATCTTGGACTTGGATGAATATTTTCATATCTTATAAAGTTTCCAATTAAAGCAAGTGGTTCCACAGGGCTTAAGGATCCCTAATTACTTAGAAACTTTCCTTAGGCTTCAAGGCATTCTTGCCAACTCTGGGTGAATATTTTATCCATATCTTGCAATCTTTCTGCTCATAAACTTGTAGTCCACACAAGATTTCACCCATTATTGAGATTACACCTCCAATGAAGGTTTATGTCCTGCAAGCCTTCCATTCAAAAGACTTAAATAACTCCTAGGGATACACCCTACCCTTGCACAATTTGCTTGGTTACATAAGTCTATCAGGATAATAATGAAAGCAAACATACACACTCCATTGGTTACATAAGTCTATCAGGATAACAATGAAAGCAAACATACACACTCCATTTTACTTAGGAATTCAACCATTCCTTCTATACATTCAAATTTATTATTTAAACCAGAAAGCAACACATTTGCATCATTAACCATAAATCAAGCATATCAAGTTAAACACTTATTTTTTTAGTGAAATGTGTCAAACTGACAAACCGACTAAGAGAGGACACCTTTCCTCCCAACATTAGGCTATGATACATAGTGCCTTCCTACAACATTCCACCACCATTATAATCCATGATATCACAAGGGTATTAACTTAGTTGAATACCAAACTAAATGGCTCGAGAAGGTTACTCTCCATCACTCCACTTACAACAACTGAAGTTGCCTTCTTCCCACTGAGCTTAGGGCCTCCACGATTTCATCAGGCACCTTCCCAAATGAATTTCATCTACATAAGGGAGTGCCTTCTCTACTATATAGTCCCTTGCTAATCTCCCATTACCAATGCCAATTTCTTTCCAGTAAATGCCAATCCATGATCCTATACTATTCTATTCTAGATTGGGGTCTTCTTTGTTCTAGGGTGACCTTTAATCTCTTGGGAAAACTTTCTATTTTCTTCAGAAAAATTCCCAACTCCCCTATTGCATTAGAGAAAGCACATGAGTCTCCTCCTCACTACTTTGTCCAACCATGAGTTTGCAACTCGTTTCATTCTTTGTAGTCCTCGGAGAGAACCCGTTCACAGATCCTCTGATTCTGCTATTTTCGCTACTTGTTTTCTCTCTTCGATTCCTGTTCTTTTTTTCTTCTCGTTTGGTGTCTATGCATCTGGTGGTATTTTCCCACCTTTGGCCTCTTCTTCCACCAAATCCTTGGTATTTTCCATGGTTTCTTTCAGATGCAACCTCCAGTCAATCTTTTCAAATTTGAAAGGGCAATCTAAGAGTATCCTTCTTGTTGTAATATTAAGAGGNGGGGTGTGAATCAATCTAAGCACTTTTTACCACTTTCAATCACAATATATAAAATTCAACTTTATCAAAAATATATCATTTATGATTTCATTCAATATATCATGTGAATATAACCATAAGCAGTAACAATATCACATCAAATACACGGTACACCATAATTTACGTGGAAACTCAAATGGGAGAAAACCACATAATGCTTTCTTATATATATATCAAGATTACATTTATAGGAAGCACCAACTTCCCAATTATCTAGAACCAACTAGAAGGAGCCTCCAACCCCCTATTTACAAGCTCCAACCTGAAGGAAGCTACAACTCCTTGAATTCTCTAGCTACAGTTGGAAGGAGGATCCAACGCCCTAGTTTATAGGCTCCAACTTGAAGGAAGCTCCAACTTGAAGGAAGATCCAACTCCCTGATTTCTATGGCACCAACAAGAAGGAGGCTACAACCCCCTTTCCTTGCCCAATCCTGCCACCCTGAAATATAAGTGTAGAATCAAACTGTCACTACCACTGATAAAACTGAAACTGCCACTTCCATGGATACATCAACCTGTCACTGTCACTTTGTCACATCAACCTGTACCAGATCATGCATCAACCATGTACCAAAACCTGTACCATACCATTTTCAAAACATGTACCATACCATGCATCAACCATGTACAAAAACCTGTACCATATCATGCATCAACCATGTACAAAACCCTATACCATATCATGCATCAAACATGTACCAAAACCTATACCATATCATGCATCAACCATGTACCAAAACATGTACCATATCATGCAACAACCATGTACTAAAACCTGTACCATGAGATGTACCTCAAACATGTTCCATATCACTCATGATATGCTTCAACCATAATCCATAAACCATGTACCAAATATATATTCCAATCCAAGATATGCCTCAAGCATATACCTTATAGTAAACCATATGCCAAGTATCCAAGATGTGCCAATTTCTCAACATTATGACTCAAGTATGCACCATAACAACCAATACAATATACCAAGTATATGCCTCAAATGTATTCCAATATCACACATATGTGCCTCTAACAATGAACCATAACATCCATAAACCAAGTACCAAGGATATGTCTCAAGCATGTATCAATATCATCAAGACATGAACCTCAACCATATGCAACTATGTACCAAGAGGCCTCCAAGACATGCCTTAAACATGTGCCAAACCATCCATGCATCAAATACATAAATACATACCTTTACTCATGATGAAACTTTATGCATACCATCTTAGGCCCTGTAACAACCTTGTTGTGTCATCATGCCCTGCTGCAACCTGGACCAAGCATCCTTCTTCGAAACCTTTTCTCAAATCCATGAATTGTACACTATAAACCCACATATATCTGCACCTTTCTCCACTGCGACCCGCAGACAACCTCATAAATATAGTTTCCATAATTTTTCTTTTGCTTCCCTTTGCTACCTCATATATGCTACGAATAGATTTACCAAAAGATCACTTGAAAGATAGATAATAATTGAACTTGTGTGTGTAATTATGAGAGACTTCTTGTGGTGTATTTATACTTTTACAAAGTAACTTCTTTCCTTTAGGGATTTCTTGTTACAACCATTTTACCCTTTATTTAATGACTTGCAATCATTTAGGGATTCTTAACCATTCTTTGGGGCTTCCAACTTCATGAGGGCACATCTATTCAACCGCAAGGAACGACATGACATATCACCTACCATTGGAACTGACACGACGAGGGCTATATATAAGGATGCTACATGCATTTTCATTTTCCTTCATCCTCTTTTTCCTCAAACAACTTCGGGCTTCATGACCATACCTTTGGGGCTTATCAACCACTTAACCACTTAGCCATCTTTCCAGGGATTCTTCTAGGGTTGACTAGGGTTGACATCAATGTTTCTAGAGTTCATCTAAAGTCGACATTAATGAAAACTAATGTTCCAACACTTCTGTTAGGTTTTAACTGACCCTTGCCTCTTCAAGCAATCATCTCTATCAACAGTCATAACTGCTTCAACCATTGATCCTACTCTTCCATAATTGTTCATGTGGCTCCATGCAACTTCAAGTACGCGGGCATGTGGTTCATTCAATGTTTTCATATGTGAGCTGGAATGTTGAGAAAAATTCCTATTTTATTCATTGAAGCTTCTCCCCTTCACCTCGTCAATCCACCTCACTAATTCACTTCACCAATCCACCTTGCCAATCCCACTATGATATCATGGCTAGTACTCAAGGCATTTCCCTCTCAGTCAATTTTTTGGCATTTTTCTATTAATCAATAGCATAATTACATGCTTCATAATTACATTACATGAAGTCTTAGCATAATTACAATCATAGGGGAAAATATGGTGTTATAAATTTTAATATAATCTTTGATATTTATATTTTACAAAAAAATGTTCACGAAAGAGAATAAATTAATATGAGGAACTTTCTTGCCAACTTATTCCTTCTCTTTAGTATTTTTGTTTTTATTTTTCTAAAATAATTAAAATAATCACTATGATATCAATAAAAATAAGTATATTTAGAATAAATTTCTACTATCCCGGGCTTACATGTACATTAATTAAATCTAATAATAATAAAAAATACAATTAATCACCCAAAATAGTAAAAAAAATTAACTATGAAAAATAAAAGTATAATGATTAAAATTAAAAAAATCTTCCAGTAACCTTCACTAATTTCTTCTTTGCTTGTTAGTTTGATGTATTTCATACAACAATTACATGTATCTTTCTTGATGCAAATTTGTGATTTAATTCTTAGGAAATTTGTTCCCCATTTATTTGTATTTTTTATTGTCTTTTAATATAACAAATTCATGGCCTTTTTTCTTTCAAAATTTCAGGGATTTTTATGTCAATAAAAAAGAACAACAATTTATTCAAAATGTTCCTCACAATCTCAGATTTCCAATGAGCCATTTCTTGCTTAATTTGGCCATCTAAAACTCAATATATGACTCATGTAAGTTAGCTCTCAACAATCGTTTATTTTCCCCTTAAAGTAATTTTGAATTGTTGATTTGTGGGCTTATTTTTTATTCCACATGTATTGTGGGAAGGCATTACGAAGTGTTTATATTGTTTTTTTTCTCCCATAATAATTTGTATGTGAAGTTATAAGAAGTATGGAATGTGGATCCCATGCCAATATTTTGTCCATATGTGCAAATCTGCGGGATCCAAATATATCTAGGATTCAGGACATTTGGGAAAATTAGAAAAGTGTAAGAGTGAAACATTTGGATCTAGAACATTGAGAAGCATCCAGATCCGGATATATCTGGGATGCCAAGGTAACATTCATCATTGAGCTTCCAAATATTGATATATTTGAGAATGAAGGAAATATGGGATCTGGAATTTGACAAACTCAACTGATTCACACTTAGTTCTTGTTCCAAATTTGGATACAAGTTATGTGAGGACAAGCTATCCGACATTCGAAGAGTTCCAAAAAATATTCACTTAAGTTTGCTCTGGATGTAGATATATAAGCTTTTTGATTAGAATAACTCGTCACTGATCCATATCACCTGCCATGTCATCATATCTTTTTAAATAAATGCCATGTGGAGTTGGGAGACACATCATCTTCCATGTCATCAGAATACAACAATATTACACAAACTTCCAGAGGCCATAAATTTGTGTCCTGAACTCAGAATGTGAATATTTTTATATCACCGAAAATCTCTCGATGAGTAGAAGATGATGGTGACCTAAAAATTGAGAAATGGTGAAATTGAATGAAACAAATGTTTTAAAACCTCTAACTCCTCAAGGTGAACTAATGTGTGTGTTATAATTGTGTTTGGATAAGTGGATTAATGATTGGAACGAAAACCACTTGGTGCATTGAAATAAATTGCACACCAATCTATGACCTATTGCAAATAATAAATGCAATCAAAGTAAAAAAAAAAAGAAGATCAAAACTTTCATATCCAATCCAACACCAAATCAAGCAAAACCAGAGAAAATAAAAAGGACAATAATAATTATCATATCAAAATAGTACTAAAATAAAAACATATAAGCATAAAAAGTCAAATAAAAATAAAGAAGTGAAAAGTGAAATCAAACATTGGTTTTCATGTGACATAAAATTATGAAATGAAACTTCCCAAGGATCTATTCCTGAAAACCAAAGGTAGTTAAAGAATAGATAGTAAACTCACAAGATTAGGCAAAAAGTAAAAAATTTGGTAAGGGAGCCTCTTTTGTTTTACGTATCGAAGCAAAAGAAAACGGGTGGTTGTTTTGGGCACAAGAGGTAACTATGCGACTAGGCTTGTGTATGCTTCATTAGTTGCAGAGGATCTCATATTTGAAAGGGAATGGTGGTAACAATCAATATGTACGCTGAAAGTTGCAATGAAAGCTAAGCTATTTTTCTAGTTATCCCTCTAAAACAAGTTACTTTCATGGGATAATTTACAAAAGAGTGCTAATAGTGGGACCAATATATGCATGTTGTGCAATGAACATGAGGAGAACATTGTTCAACTATTAGTTGATTACCACTTTACCAAGGAGGTGCATGCAATTTCATTAACCCTATTGAATTGAGCAAGTAAATGGGAAAGGGACACCTTTTTAGAATCTTTCAAAGCTTGGTTCAATGATTGAGAGGTAAGTGTATATTAGAGCCTTTCCCATTTCTATTAGTTGGGCCATCTAGCACTCAAGAAAAGAAAAATATTTCAAAATGATTCCTTTACTCCTAGACAAGAACTCTACATAGTGAAACTATATGTTGAGGAATATAAAGACAACATGAAGGAGACACCTCAACATTAATTTGGCCCTTTAATGATTGATTAATCTCACCCATGGGAGTTATTTGTGTTGATTAGGGTTGGTTGTCATTGATGCCAACCCTTGAAGAAAGCCCCGTAGCACAAAGGTTTGGGTAATGGACCCAATATTGTTTGATGTAAATATGACTCATTATTGTTTTGTCATG
>SNQJ01S0068055.1:7561-19747 GCA_010110895.2 Picea sitchensis
TTGTCTATAGGAGAACCATTATAAATATACCCCTCCTATCTAGGATACCTTGGATTATCCTAGGTATATCTGACTGAACCACTCAGTGAGATCCCTATGATAATTGTTCCCATAATAGATTGATGACCACAGTGGGATAACTCCTTTCTATTTGAATTTGTTTTCCTTTCTTTGTCTCTATTTTTGTAGTGTGAGTCTTGTTGTTTTCCATCAAGGGTTTCATGGATCGGATCCTGTAGATATGAAATATTTGGTTTATATATGGATATCTAAAATATTTCCTTCCCTCTAAAAAAAATAAATTTGATATTCCTCACTTGTTGTAGTACTATTGTCCCATGAGGATCCCTCGCTTGTGAACTTTCCTGTGTTCCACGAGGTCCTCTCAGATCTGTGTTTTTGCAGTGATAAGATAAAGTCTATCCAGGTTGAGAAATCTTATGATCTTGCATATATTTGTGATTACCTCTTTGAGTTTGTTGGTACCCATGCTATAAGAATAGGCTTCTCACATTGATCTTTTGTCAAGGTTATTGTTGAGTTGATTGGTGTGAAATGCTTCGATTTGTTTAGACAATATCCTTTTGTTGTCTGAACTTTCCATTTTTATATCTCATATCTCAAAATTTTAACTCATAATTCAATAGATATGATGATATCTAGAAGCTTATGGCATTGGTTGAATGTCTGATTTCATTTGACCTTTCTATAGCAGTAGATTTCCCCCCTCCTAGGCACATTTTTAGTTGTGATCATTGTAGTGACATTAGAGTAGGTTGATATAGTCTTGTCCCTGATATCCTACAAGATTTTTCTTATTGTTTTTGTTTTGTTCATGTTTTCATTATCCTTTCTTGTTGAATTCAATATTTTCATATATTGAAAATTGAAAAAAAAATTCAAAAACAAAAATTTCAAAAATGATCTCTTGCATGCTTAGTCTAATTTTGAAGCATTAGTGTCATGAGTGTGATACAATCATTTGTTAGTATTGGATATTTTATGTCTGATTGGTTGAATGGTTTGTTTGAGGATTGATTTTGAGTGTTGAAAAATAAAAAGGAAAATTCCCTATCCCTCCCATAACTAGCTTTCATTGAATTGAAATATTTTTCACTTGCATATTTGCATTGTTTGGTTGGGTCAAGAATCCTCACATCATACAAGGTTTCATCCATTACCTTTGGAACTAAGAAAAAACCATTAAAAGAAGCGTTTAATTTAAAATTAATTAGACATTTTTCCTTTGATAGTGAACCAACATTATCTAGGCTTAGGGCCTTGGATTGGGATTGAAGGGAAAACTCTCCAAGGCCACCAAAATCAACCTAGAATTCATTAAGGAGTGTGAAAATAAATTATTGCAACCGATGTGTCAGGAAGCTCCTCTAAAATAGGAGTCAATCATGAGGTCACATTGGGGCAAGTAGGGAGACTACCCCTCTCTACTTGTTTTGGTGTTTGTGGTATCACTCTGATCATTACACATATCGGGGTTTTGTTGGATCATCCCTCCAGATATTCGAGCTTAGTTACCCTTCCCTTACATGCAATCGGACTTATGACTGTTCACCCATCCATMGATTGTTAGGTGGTAGCCTTAGTGGATTTTCTTATGAATCCACATAGGTGACTACAGGTGGGACGTGCTTGTAGTAGCTAGGGAAGATGTTCGTTYAGGGTCCCAGTTCCCCCATAGGGTGCCCACCTTAATAATCAATACTTGCACTGTTCAGGGTTGTTTCACATTGCTCATCGTAACTTCTCCTCACACCTTCACTAGTCAATCTAGTGGGGACTTCATCTCCCCCATTAGGTTGGTTTTTAGAAGGCCCTTGAGCCAACTAGTTTGCTTGTTGTTGCCTAGATTTGATTAGGAGTGTGATATTTGACTCCGAGTCTAGTTCGACCATAGGTTTATTATTGTTTTTTAGTTACATAGAATTTTCATTGTGGCTGAACTACCAAATGAGTCCCTTCGATTACGAGGACTAGAGCTTATTACAGAGGTGGAACTGCCTCCGAAGAGACATCGTATCTGTGACGAAGACTCTGAAGGGCCCTATTTGTGGTTTGAAAAAGGTGGATTGGTTGAGGTAGAAGTGGTTTACGAACATCCTCCACCCAAATTCAATCATCCTTTAACTAAACCTAACTCCCCTATATTAGTCCAAGTACAAGAACTTTTCATTGAGCCTTTTTTCATTATTCAGTCATCCTCCTACCATGCTTGGACCTAGTGTTTCATCCAGTGCATCTCATCCCTTAAGCCCATCCTCAAGTGGGATTGGGGGGAACTCTTCCAAGGGTATCCTAGTAATGTCTTCATTTCTACCCCTTATCTCCATTGTCCCTTCATTGTCCATACCTTTTGTTTTTGGTTCCTCCATGTGCGGGGTCTCTCCTGCATCGTCGGCTCCATCCGTTAGTATATCTAGCATTCCCATGCCCATCCCTTCTACTTATCTACCCAATTTTAAATACTTTTCCAGTGGGGGGTTGATATTTGGATTCAGCATGGGTGGTGTATATCCTTCCACTTCCACCACTCCAATGATCGACCCGATGTCATCAAGGGTAAGTACATCTGTTGGATGGAGTATTCCTAGTGGTTTTGGGGATGTCCCTAGTAAATTTGGAGGAAGAAGTACTTCTGGAGGTTTCACTTTTCCATGGGTTTCACCTTTCCCTCGAGACACATCCCTTGGGAGAAATTGGAGTTTTCCCTTTGTCCATACATCTGGTCCTAGAAGTTTCTTCCTCGGAACTAGCATTGGGAACCTTTTTTGTGGAGGGTCCCTCTTTCCCCTAGGATATATTTTGGTGGCGAGAGTAGTCATGCTCCTACTAGTGCCACCATCCTTGGGAGAACCCACTCTTCAACCATTTCCCGACCTTATAGAAGCTTCAACATAGGGGGACCACAGGGTCCATCTGGGACAACAAAGACTTCACCTCCCTCCCAGTCTCCATTCACATTGTTTCCATTTTTTGCAATGCTTGACTTACCATATTTGTCATGATTAAAAAATGACCCTATTTACCATGGTCCATCATGGCCCACAATTCCATCAAAATTCCCATCAAACATTCCAAGGTTTGATGGTAAAACAGGGGAAGACCCCTCCACACACATCATGACATGCCATTTGTGGTTCTCATCTAATTATTTAATGGATGATAGTATGCAATTTCATATTTTCCAGAGATCCTTGACCAAAGCCACTTCTAAATGGTATATTGGGCTGAAGGGAAGTTCTTTTAGAAGCTTCAATGACCTGGAAATGGAATTTTTAACCCGTTACCAACTACCTATTCGGTACGAGATAGCAATAGATATTTTGACTTCCCTGCGTCAAAATAATGCCACCCATATTTCTGATCATATACATGAGTGGTGGAGGAGGCATAGGATGCTTAAAACATGGATTCTATAAAAAATCCCAATGGAGTGGTTCACTAAGTTCCTCTTAACACCCATTTCTAGCGACGTAGCTATGGATGGGGAGGCCACTGAAGAGCAAGCCATCTTGCATTCCCTTCATATGGATTTAATCCATTTTGAGTCAGGTACTCTCTATGACATAATTCCAAATTATCCCGACCCATCAACTGATCCACACCAGACAAGCCTAGGAACCTATACCAATGGTGTGGTTGGTTCTGTTTCCAATATGTATTTTAATCAGCTAGCTGATTATATGGGACAATTATCCATTCAATCACAACCATCAGTAGTTGCTACTAATGCTAAAACTACTGCAGTCCCTCCTCAAACCTCTGAGGTGAATTTGGTGCAGTCCACGCAACCGAATAATCCTCAGCAACCTAGAGGAAAAAAAAATAGGAACAAAAAGAAACATTCCACATATGAGAAAGGGACTTCGACTACCCAAAATTCCTAGGAGGCAGGCACTAAAGAGAAGAGGAAATCTCGGTTCCCCTACACCATCTTTGGGGAGGACCATTCCACTCACTAGTTCCCTTGGAAAGATGAGATCCATCGATATTTATCACAACAACGGTCCCCCAAACAAGCTATTGTCTTAACTCATCCTTTCCCTCCCCAACCTCAAAACATGGTTTCCTCAAATCCTTCTCCTCTGCTAGGGGGCATCGCAAGTACCCCTCACCATGAGTGGTCTCCCTTGAATGCTTCCGTGTTCATGTGTGACCATATGTCAACTTGTAGAATCAGAACAAGAACTATGACATTCCTGAGCCATCCAATGTTTCCCCAGATGCAACATCTTCTTCCCAACCTAGTGGCCCTCTTTAGATAGAGAAGTCATTCATTGATGCACCACTTCGCCCCCCAAAGGTAATTATTCTTCGTACAACAAATTATCCCAATGCATTGTCTACCCACAACTATAGTATTTTGGAAGACTTAGCCCATGCACCTTGTGCCATATTGACCATCGAAGTTCTCCAAATTTTCCCCATGCAGCGGAAAGCATTGCTATCGACCATAGGCGAGGTTGATCCCTTGGAGTCAATCTTGATTACCTTTGACACTACCCAATTTAATCATAGGCTCTCCCATCAGGTATCCTTCCAGATGAAGGTGTGAACGATGGGAAAAGACATCTTATGAACACTCATTAATGAAGGAGCCTTGACTTGCATCATGTTGATTTATTGTTGGAAATCACTTGGCTCTCCCAATCTTGATACATCTGCTACACTGGTAAAATACTTCAATGGAAATATATATGTTCCAACCTCATGGAATAATCAACACCTTACCCATTGAGTTAGATGCAAACATTGTCTCCATTGTCATAGAGGTCCTGGATGCACCACTTCCATACAATCTGTTACTCGGGCGCAATTGGTTCTATGAGATGACTACATTCGTCGCATTGGTCTTTAGGGTTGTACATTCCCTCACCAAGGGAAAATCGTTACGATTTATCAACTTTCCTTCTGCACCCGAGACCTTAGATCCAATTTGGGGTCTAATGTACCCTTTGTTAGTGATACCATGCAAACTGCTATAAACATTGGTGTGAGGATGTTCAAATATCCTTCTCTTATGGGTATATTCCCTCTTCCCCCACCATCCCCTACTGCAACCATCACCCCCTTCAACATGATTTCTTCATATACCAGTGGATCCCTCGGGTCTTTTGATTCTTTGGTAGTACCTCATCCCTAGGCTGTTGATTCGTATGGCACTTCCATTCCGCTCACCCTAGTAGATATTTCCTACGAAGCAATCCAATCAACCTCCATTGACCTTGACTTAGATTCCCCTCAGGATGTGGACTCTGAGAAGTATCCATTGCCCTCTTGGTACTTTCATCCTCATCCATTTTCCTTTGAATCCCTTTATCTTGAACTTCCTTCTGACAAATCCATCATGGATATCATGGCTTACCCCTATATTCCTTGGGAGAATTTTCACCACAGAGCCTCTTTCCTCCCTGATTTGGAATAGTTAGAGGATGACAATAAAAATCTTGTCGATCCTGGACATGTTTAATGGTCCCATCTTCCCATCACGATTCATGATTTTCTATTAGGATGGAACTTGGCTAACATATCAAAAACCATACCCGTTGACATTTCCCAGAAGCCAGGTGTTGTGGAACACATCCTAATAGATGCATGTTGGCAATTTGGTTGTCATTGATGTCAACCTTGATAAATAGGTGAAGTATCATTGATTGATTGGTTTGAGAAGAATTGTCAATATTGGACTTATTTTTATGAAGGTGACTTGAATTCCAATCTTTGTCAATATTGGAAATAATTTAATGAAGGTTGGACATAATGTTATGATGGTGACTTGAATGTCAAGCATTGTCAATATTGGGCATAATGTTATGAAAGTGACTTGAATGTCAAGCATTGTCAATATTGGACATAATATTATGAAGGTGAATTGAATATTAGTAGAAAGAAAATATTGACTAATATATTGCATGATCTTGATACACTCATCCTATATTGTATAAGGTTGAGATTGTGTCAATAACATCCATGCACAAAAGAAGAGACTGTCCAGATAAAAAGGGTAAATGGATAATCCAATATGTCTCTATACAAATCACAAAAAAAGAAGTTAATAAGACATGGTTCATTAAAAGTGATTCAGAAAATATCAATTGAAGAAGAGTCTAGATATGAGATAGAATGTCAATGGTGGATGTTTGGTGAGGAAGCATTGACACCATTGAGTCATAATTCGAGTCGATTCAAACAACCATAAGGTCGAGTATCTAGAATTCGATTGACTACACGACGAGTCGATGAAAATTTGACCAACTGCAAGCCTACATATTGATGGAAGTTGGACAAGACAAGTCGATCGATTTCAAGATGAGACAAAGACAAGTTGACCAATTGAAGGTCGAAGTCGAAGCAAAATTGAGTCAGAAAATACAAGTTGGCCAAAGGAAGTCGAGATGACCAAAGTCGAATTTCTCAAGTCGGTTTTCTTCCAAGTTGAGTCAGTCCAAGAAAGAAGTAACCTAAAGGTCGAAGTTGAAGAAAACTTAAAGACAAGTCGTGTCGATGTTGAAGCAATATGGTTTGACTAGAATTGAAATACTCAAGTCAAAATTTATCCTAGTTGAGTCGACCAAAAAGATGTTTATCGGTCGAACGAGGAAGCAATTACGAAAAAGGGTGAGACCAATTCAAATCTTTAGTGACTAGTGGCTGAGAGAGAACCGATTTTAATATAACCATCAAGTAAAATGTTTACAAGTTTACTTTAAATAATCACAAACAAAGGAGATATATGGAGGTTTATTTAGACATTCGCGAAAAGGTAATATGTACTAAAGTTGATTTGGCATCCGACGACAAAAGGAAAATCTTGGCAAGTTTCATTCAAAGCACCACCTGTACCAACTACCTCACACACTTTCTAGGGAAATTTCATATATGTCGGCTAATTGGGTATGTTCTAAAAAAAGCCCGTGTCGTAGAAGTTTAAAATGCATTTTCGTCCCTCCATAATATTTATACAAAAATAGATGTTTAAATTGGTGTATGAAAATCAATTAATAAAAGTTACCATTTGTGTTAATTAAATGAAGGGGTGCAATGTTTCATTCCAAAAGGACACATTGTTTAAAAGTGGTACCCTTTGGAGGACTCTATAAGTAAAGGAATATGAAGGGAAGAATGTGTCTTGGTGGATATATATATATATATATATATATATAATGGACTGAATGAAAGTTCATTCTATCTTGTTGGTGCTTGTTTATAAGAAGAGTCTTTTCATGAGGATTGGATTCCTCACATCTCAGTTGTATCTGATATCAACAACCTGTGTCTTGTTATGAGGGTTGGATTCCTCATTTCTCAATTGGATCTGAGAACTACAAGTTGGGTCTTGTATCAGAGAGTTGGATCTCTCATATTCAGTTGAAGTTGAAGATATTAAAGGATTGATTTTATATGTATTCATTCAAGTTAAATAAATAAAAGAATGATATTTTATCTACTTCATATAGTTTGTGTTATACATGTTTATGAATAATTAATTGAATTGCATGTATATTATTCAATTAATTTAGGTAATCTATGAAAGTGTGAAAAAGTAGCCAAAAGTTCCATACACTGATTCACCCCCCCTCTCAGTGTTAGTGTGTGTTTCAACAATGTCGACTATTCACCTCAAGAAATTGAAACATACACGGCCCTATTTAAATAATTTTTCCATATTTTTTTCTTGGTATTATGAAGAAATGCCTGGCATTGACCCCGATATTGTCGAACATGAAATCAAAATGTATGATGGAGCCAAGTCAGTCCGGAAAAAGCTCTGACCAGTCAACCCAAAGAAAGTTATTTCCATTAAGGTCGAGCTAGAGAAAATCCTTCGTTCCCAGTTCATCTATCCAATTCCTTTGACCGAGTGGGTGTCTAACATCATTTTGGTAACTAAGAAACATGGTACTATTCGAGTTTGTGTCAATTATAGGGATCTAAAAAAAGCTTGTCCTAAAGATAATTACCCAACCCCATTCATTGACTAGATTATCGATGAATGTGCCGGTAGTGAAATATTCTCTTTCATGTATGGTTTCTCTAGCTATATGTAAATTCTAACCTTGTACAATGTCTACTGTAAACAAATATTTAGAAAAGAACAAAAAAGATACAATGGAAAATACAAACATTACACAGAGATTTTTCCCCTGGAAACCCAAACTGGGAAAACCAACATATATTATATTCATTCATTGTGTTACATTGTTTACAATACAATATACATATAGGAGCCAACGACATCCAAAACCTTAACCCAATTACCTAGATTAGTCCAAAACCCTAATTACTTAACTGAAAATAGAAAACCATTGGCAAAAACCATGTGCCGAAAAAACCACCTAAATACATGACATGTTTCTCGAGGCAATTTTTTTTTTTTCTGAGGGCACTGCTCCCAAACCCTTGCGTGGGGGGCTCCACCCCCCTCTAACCCCCCTGTATGCCCATTGCATACGCTCAGACACTACTACTCGTGCAAAGAATATAAGACATACCCAACATTCTCCCACTTGTTGTTTTCTTTGCATATAGGGCGTTACAAGGTTACATAGTAAAAAATCCAGGGCAACAATGCCCATGGATCCTCTACACCATGAGAACTTCTCGGTGCTCACAAATTTTTTTAATGAGTCTGCAACATTCTTTAAAGTGTCCACCTTCATCAATGATACTTTCTTTTCTTCAATCATGTCTCTCACAAAGTGATATTGAACATCATTGTGCTTTGTCTTTGAATGATAAGCATGGTTCTTCACCAGAAAAATTGCACTCGGACTATCACACTCTATCCTTACATCTTGTTGTACCAACCCAATACCTGAACATAATCTTTGTAACCATACTGCTTCCTTACTTTCATGAGTGGCTACCATGTATTCAGATTTTGTAGTTGAAAGTGCCACTACAACCTGTCTTTTGCTCATCCAACTTATTGCTCCTCCAAACAAGTTAAACACATACCCACTTGTAGATCTCCTATGATCCAAATCTCCAGCCCAGTCTGCATCCACAAAGCCATGTATATCGACCACTCTGTCCAATCCTGGTATTCCTTCATAGCACAATCCATAGCTAGCAGTGCCACGCAAATACTTGAAAACCCATTTTACTACTTTCCAATGCTCCTTCCCTAGTTTTGACATATAGTTGCTCTAAACTCCCACTGCATGTGCAATGTACGACCTAGCATAGACCATTTTATACATCAAACTACCAACTGCACTCGCATATGGAACATGAGACATGTCCTCCTCTTCTTCATGAGTTTTGGGACATTGATCCGCATATAACTTTACACCAATAGGAATAGGAACCTTGACTGGTTTACATTCCTGCATATTAAACCTCTGCAATATTGTCTCGATATATTTTCTCTGATTTAACCAGAGTTTCCTCTTTTTTTGATCTCTTTTAATTTCCATGCCCAAAATTAAATTTAAAGCACCAATATCCTTCATGTCAAATTTAGAGGACAACTGAGTTTTCACATCCTGGATAATCTCCTTGTTCTTTCTTATCGGCAAAATGTCATCCACATACAAGACCAAATAAATGAAATGATCACCAATTAATTTAGAATACACACAGTGATCCTCTTTTCTTCTTATGAAGCCAATTCCCAGCATACAAGTATCAAATTTTTGATACCACATCCTTGGTGATTGTTTTAAACCATACAGGGACTTTTTCATCTTGCATACCAGCTCCTTGTTTCCTTTCACAGCATAACCTTCTAGTTTCTTCATAAATATTTCTTCTTCCATATCCCCATGCAGGAATGTTGTCTTCAAATCCATCTGTTCTACTTCAAAATCAAATGCAGCAACAACAGATAACATAAATCTTATAGAGGTTAACTTGGCAACAGGAGAAAAAATCTCACCAAAATCAATTCCCTCAACTTGGGAATAACCCTTTGCTACTAAACGAGCTTTGTATTTCTCCACTTTTCCTTTTGCATTCAACTTCTTTTTAAATACCCATTTGCTTCCAATGGGATTTCTTCCAGTTCGCAACTCCACTAGATCCCAAGCCTCATTCTTATCCAAAGATGCCATTTCTTCTTCCATGGCCCTTTTCCAAAGATTTCCTTCCTTTGAATCCACTGCCTCCATGATAGCTCTAGGATCATCATCAGTAATAGACAAAGCAAAATTTGAACGAAAATAAGATAGACTATACCTTTCCGGTAGCCTTCTTTCTCGATCCGATCTCCTTAGTACTAGAGTATGAGGATCTTCTTCTTCTGATTCATGTTCTTCTCTAGATTCTGCTTCATCATCCTTTAAATCAAACTCTATCTTCTCTGGTTCTTCCTTGCTTGGTAGGAATTCCTGTTTAACATCATCCTTCATTTCTCTAAATACCACATCTGGGATATACACTACCTTCTTAGTTTCTGGGTTCCAAAGCTTATAACATTTGAGACCATCTTTATATCCAATAAAGAAACATTTTTCAACCTTCTTATCTAGCTTACTCCTGTTTTCCCAAGATTGATACATCTACTACACTGTTAAAATACTTCAATGGAAATATATATGTTCCAACCTCATGGAATAATCACCACCTTACCCATTGAGTTAGATGAAAATATTGTCTCCATTGTCATAGAGGTCCTCGATGCACCACTTTTGTACAATCTGTTACTTGGGTGCAATTGGTTCTATGAGATGACTACATTTGTCGGATTGGTCTTTAGGGTTGTACATTCCTTCACCAAGGGAAAATCGTTATGATTTATCAACTTTCTTTCTACACCCAAGACCTTAGATCCAATGTGGGGTCTAATGTACCCTTTGTTAGTGACACCATGCAACCTGCTATAAACATTGGTGCAAGGATGTTCAAATATCCTTCGCTTATGGGTATATTCCCTCTTCCCCCACCATCCCCTATTGCAACCATCACCCCCATCAACATGATTTCTTCATCTACTAGTGGATCCCTTGGGTCTTTTGATCCTTTAGTAGTACCTCATCCCTAGGATGTTGATTTGTATGGCACTTCCATTCTGCTCAACCTAGTAGATATTTCCTACCAAGCAATACAATCAGCCTCCATTGACCTTGACTCAGATTCCCCCCAGGATGTGGACTCTGAGAAGTATCCATTTCCCTCTTGGTCCTTTCATCCTCATCCATTTTCCTCTGAATCCCTTTATCTTGAACTTCCTTCTGACAAATCCATCATGGAGATCACGACTTACCCCTATTTTCCTTGGGAGAATTTTCACCACAGAGCCTCTTTCCTCTCTGATTTGGAACAGTTAGAGGATGACAATAAAAATCATGTCGATCCTGGATATGTTTAATGGTCCCATCTTCCCATCACGATTCATGATTTTCTATCAGAATGGAACTTGGATAACATATCAAAAACCATACCCGTTGACATTTCCCAAAAGCCAGGTGTTGTGGAACACATCCTGATAGATGCATGTTGGCAATTTGGTTGTCATTGATGTCAACCTTGATAAATAGGTGAAGTATCATTGCTTGATTGGTTTGAGAAGAATTGTCAATATTGGACTTATTTTTATGAAGGTGACTTGAATTCCAATCTTTTTTAATATTGGAAATAATTTAATGAAGGTTGGACATAATGTTATGACGATGACTTGAATGTCAAGCATTGTCAATATTGGGCATAATGTTATGAAAGTGACTTGAATGTCAAGCATTGTCAATATTGGACATAATATTATGAAGGTGAATTGAATATTAGTAGAAAGATAATATTGACTAATATATTACGTGAGCTTAATAATGGAGGTTTATTTAAACATTCACGAAAAGGTAATATGTACTAAAGTTGATTTGGCATCCGACGACAAAAGGAAAATCTTGGCAAGTTTCATTCAAAGCACCACCTGTACCAACTACCTCGCACACTTTCTAGGGAAATTTCATATACGTCGGCTAATTGGGTATGTTCTACAAAAAACCCATGTCGTACAAGTTTAAAATGCATTTTCGTCACTCCATAATATTTTTACAAAAATAGATGTTTAAATTGGTGTATGAAAATCAATTAATAAAAGTTACCATTTGTGTTAATTAAATGAAGGGGTGCAATGTTTCATTCCAAAAGGACACATTGTTTCAAAGTGGTACCCTTTGGAGGACTATATAAGTAAAGGAATACGAAGGGAAAAATGTGTCTTGGTGG
>SNQJ01S0068055.1:34849-47095 GCA_010110895.2 Picea sitchensis
CTTATCATGCTCTCTAATTGATTTGCAGATGCCATCATCCACCTCAATATACATGGGTTACGCTGATGGTTCCATCTGTAGTACTTGGAACATAGATTCCACTGCTTGGGTGATTTTCTCACCCACTGACGATCTTGCGAGTTCAGGAGGCATCTACCTTGGGCCTGCAATCAACAATATTGCAGAATATAGTGTTTTCATTGAACTTTTGTCTGAAGCACTTACCCTTGGAATTCAACATATTACCATTAGAATAGACTCTCAGCTTGTGGTATCACAGCTGAATCAAACATATAGTATCAGAAATCCTGAAATTTTGCATAAATATTTGAGGGTACGTCTTCTTGAACGTTACTATGAGAATATTGTATATTGTCACGTTTCAAGAGGATCTAATACGTTCATTGATTCATTGGCTAATTACGTACTAGATTGGAATTTATTGCATTAACTTAATAAATTAGGCATGCATGTACATAACACATTGGTCCATTGTCACATCATTAGACATCCATAAGTAGCAGGCGAAATAAAAAACATTTTATATATAATCGCAAAGTGTGATTTACATCCTTCCAAAAAATGAGGTGCATAAGCAAAACTGAGGCTCTACTAGCCTCCTAATACATATAGATGTTGAATGACTAATATAGGTTCCATGAGCCATGTTATCGCATAATTTTTACTTTCCCAAAATTCAGAGGCAAGTGAATAATAAATTTGTGTAACAGAAGGTTATCCTATCATTGTCACCTAAATAAGACACCTCTTTCTCTTTAGGGGTAGTAGCCCAGGGGAGATGTCCCTGGTGACCTGGGGGTTTGAGAAGGAAAAGGTAATAGTATCAAGAAATTTCTTCCCCTCTCACAAGTCACACTGATCAGAAATTCCCAAAGGTTTTAATAAGATAAAGAAAATATTGGCTTAAGTGTACCTTCCCAGAACAAGACAACAAGAAAACACTATTTGCAGGTACCAATTGATATTAGTGCTTCATAAAACCTTGGACTTTGAAAATAAGCAATAAGATGATATAAAAGATGAAGCAATAGAAATTTATAAAAGCAATGTATATATGATGATAGCTTCAAAATTATGCCTTAAACAAGCTTCAATAATGACCCAAAATGATAACCTAAAATTGGCAATATGCTAGCATTTGTCAGAAGCAAAGAAGGCAATGTAAAATCAGCTTTAACACTTGCTTTTAGGAGATTTTACTGCTGTCATATATGGCTGTAGATTTCTTCTGTAACAACAACAATAATTTTAGTAAGTTAGTCTAATCTAAGGTTAGGAATGGTTAGCAAATACCTTGAAGTAGATGGTTTAAAGGTTGTTTTCATCAATCAATCAAATGTAAGGTATGAACTAGTACCTTTAGGGTAAATGGAGTCACTTTTGTAGTAGAAATATAAGGGGAAACAAATGATAATAAGTGAACTAAAGACAAGATGGAGGATGGTTGAGGTGTCGGTAGCCCAAGGCCTCAATCATCCAAAACCCTTGAAGGAAAATGACCACTAGGAAGTAGGTAACCCTAGGCCCTAGAGATTTTCCTTCTTCTTTAGGTCAAGCTTGAAACAAATAAAATAATTATGAAGCAAAGGTACTAGAGTGATAGTAAGGTAGGGCTCTAGCATATTCTTCAATGAAGGTGTCTTCTAGCAAAATCAAGTAGGTGGATAGCTATTGAGAGAAGAACAATAACATGTGTTTATCTCATAGGGTTTCACACTAGAAATTTCATAATCTTAATAAATGAAAAGAAAAATATACCATAACCATTCAAAGAAAGAATAATTCCAGGTTTTCACTTACGTTCACCAAGAATAATCTAGTCACAAGCCCTAGTTGAAGAATTTCCACCATGAAAATGCCAAAAAATCACCAATAAAAACTCCCTCCAAGAGTTGCAAACCATTTAGTTCATCCAATAAGCCTTAAAAGAGGATGAATTTCAGACCTCACATTTGTGTGAGTGAAATGATAAGAAAATACAAGGGAGTTTCCCTTATTTATACAATTCAAATGACATTTAATTAAAATTTAGGTCAAGAAAGGTTGGCATCGACATTTACATCAAAAATCCATTTTTACATAAAATTAAAAATTAAACCGTAAAATATCTTGGAGAAGAGGGTGATGTCATGCCCTCTCCTAGGAATGGTTGGGCCTCATAGGACAGGCGTTGATCTCATAGAGCTCTAGGCCTTCAAGGCCTGGATCATGCCACATGTACCATGGCACTATTTGTCTCCATCATGTCCATGTGATGATGTCTGACTTCAAGGGTCTGTGGTAGCGTCACTTGGGCCTCCCAAGGCCAACATTTGAGAGGAGAGCATGCAGCAAGGTCTGGAGCACAGGCTGACTCTAGTGGAATGTCCTTCTTTTTCTCTGGTGCAACCCTTTGGTATATGTATGCCCTAGGCTGGGGTCTCAACATCCATCTAAAGTGGGATTTTAGCCTTATGGAGATCCGAGATAATCATCTCCCCCATGTGTACATGTCCAACACGGTACCTGTACATCGGATATGATCCTGCACATCAAAAAACTACACACTCCATGGGCTCATAAGTCATAGGGATCATAACAATGTCAATCACATCAATAATCAAGTTACTTGAAACATGTGCATAACCCCTTTTTCCCAAACAATTTCTCAAAGATGTTATGTTATTTTACAAGACAGGTTTGGAGAGGGCTTCAGGAGATCTTATTGGGATAATTCTCCTTAGGTGTAGGGTGTTTCCAGGTGAGCCTACCAATCTGGGTCATGCAAGTGCATGAGATGGTGTGGGCGATGTTTGGGCAAAGGGTGATAAGAAATATAGTTCTTACCTATAGGTTCCTCTAGAGAGGTGAGTTACCTTAATCATGGACCATTGTTTCCTATCCATTCAATTCCTTTTTACTCTTTATATTATTTATTTTTCTTTCAAAGATCTAGGAGACACTTCACCCAGGCGTGGTGACCATGGGTGACAATGTTCCCTGGCGTGGTGACCAATGGTGACAATGTTACCCACAAGCATTTCACAGAGATGAGAAGGTTGGATCGTGATGAGACCCCCTTTCTCTTGGATATGCCACCAAGAGCCACTACCCTAGTGTGGTGACCAAATGAATAGTAGTTTCATACCACTACATGCCCATGGACCTAATAGGATGGCTCGTGATGAGACAACCTATACACCAACTACGTCTTGAGTTTTATATTTATTTTATGGGTCCCCTATTTTCTTGTTGAGAAACCTTTTATTTCTTTCTCAGGGATCCCTGGGAGAAGCATCTCAATGTTTGATCTTTGGACTTTAATTTTTTCCACTTACTTTTACCCTCTGGGCCTTTATCCCCTTCTTTCCATAACGCAAGGTACAAGCCTTACTAGCTTGGAAAACCCAATGCCCAAACCAATGTAGGGGATAGATGAGAGGGAAGATTATGAAAAGTGATAAGTATGGAAGGAATGGATGATGACCTTTCATAAACCCACCCAGTGGAAACTTAGTCCTAAGATAAACAACTTGGTAGGGAATTATGTCATCCCCCCCGGGCATGGATAAGTTAAAAGAAATAATGTCCAAGAAAACGTCATGAAGCAAAAGAGAATTAAATGCAAATATTCAAATTCTTTGAGAATTAGAGTGACACATACCATGATACCCAGACTCGCTACCTCATGCAGAAAGACACATTGCTACTTCAAAACCAGGCTGATGGGATGGATGTTGTTGTTGCTAACAAAATTGAGGCACTGAAGAAGAAGGATGGGTCCTCTAGGGCCAAGATCAAGTCAATATGGCTCTCAGTACTCCATGTATAGGACATATGGGCCTCGAGACATAATATCCTTAGTTATCCCTAGGATAAGGGATAACATATGGCTCCAACTCGGAGACATGTTCTCACTGTAGAGTGCATGAGAACCTCAACATCTCTGTTATGACCTGTGACCTTACAGGGCTCAATATAAATTTTTAGTAATTATTTGGGGTGGTGATATCACCCCCGACTCATATATGATAAAATGAAAAACAAGTAAGCAATCATTTTTACAAATGGAAATACAACTACTCTAGCATGATATGCAAACAATATATACAATGAATCCAAATTCTTACCTACTTTCCTGTACTCACTTATCGGTTGAATGCTAGGTTTAGTCAAACATCCAGTGAAACCATCCTAGCAATGCCTCATAATACCTGCCTCTGTGCTTCATCATAAACCAAAAAAATGATAAGTCAAGCACACAAATAACATGAGTTAGAAAATGTATTGTATCATCGGAAATCGTAAAGTCTAGCTCATGGAGGTGGGAAGGAGGGACAAAATCATGCCAATTCACACCTTTAGGAAAGTGCTCAATCCATATCAGAAAGGGATCATGTAAAATCAAAGGTTCAATGAGTTGACCCAAAGAGTCTGAAATTTGGCTACCTTGGATGTCTCCACAATCTAAGGTCTAGGAAGGAACTAACAAGAACCTAGGGGATGACTACAATTTCTTAAGGGGAGTATGGAAGATTGAGATAATAAACTTCTTCTTGATGTATTCAACCTACCCTCGAATTCTAAAAGTAATATTTTCTTCAAAGAAAACTTAAGACAAAGGACATGTTTCCCAACTACACCTTTAGTGACACAACAAGATAAAATAGTCAAAGGGCGCTGGAATATATTGTTATAAGGATCCTTCTCTAGGAAATAAATGTCCTCACATTTATTAATATCCGAGAAAAATGGTGGTTGGTAATATTCTCTATGGAATAAGTTCTCAAAGGAATAGTCATTACTAGGATAACATAGCACCATATCATCCTTCGGTGTCTGAAAAAGGTTTGTAATCATATCATCTCCTTGTTTCCAAATTTTGAAATTATTAGTAACCTCATATTATAATTGTGACAAACAATTCTACAAATGACCCTCAATGTTGTAAATGGGATCCCCATCATATCCAATCACATCCCACTTACGCTTTTCTGACATGTATGAATTTATCAATATTATCAACAAAGTCATCATCTTCATTACAACATGGAGGGATTAAAACATTTGAGGGACCTTCCAACACTTATTCACTTTCAAAATCATAAAATAAAGCATCACCAGACTATTGGAAAGGAAAATAACTTACTGTGTCCACTTCTTCTTGTTTAGGAGATTCGATGGCTTGGAAAACTTCATCAAATGGAAGAGCATGCATCATTGTCTCATCCTCATGACTTATCTCTTTAAATTCATAATAAGGAGGATCTGTCTTTTCCAAGGGTTCCCCTTTTTCCTCCCTTTCTGAATTATAGAACAAGGTATCATCAAAAACTTAAAAATGAAAGTGACCAACCCCATCCTTTTCTTCTTGTGCAGGGGGGATATGCTCTTGAATGGCTTCATCAAAGGGAGGAGAATACATATATAATTATCATTGTGTTTGATATTCAGGGTTTCATTCTTCAACCAGGTCTGGAAATCCTCACTGAGACCTTTCTCCTCACCCCATGTTTGATCAATGTCCTTTTCCCTTCTTTCTTGGAAGTTATCAGTAAAGTTTTTAAGGGAAACTAATATCTCGAAACCAAGAGTGTCTATGGTAACGAAGTGTCCTTCCTTAGACAATGATATATTTTCCTCGATACCAATAGCCATGCTATGAGATTCATGGAACATTTTTGGGCCCTTTTTACTGCGGGGAAATCCTAAATGCACTAAGAGTGCATTGGTATAGATATAAACATGGTACTTGTCTCTAGGATGATGGTTTCTAGGAATTTGATATATCTAGTTCTCAAACCTATCCTAGAATTCCCTGATAGTCTCATTCTTAGTTTTTTTTATATGCTCAAGAATGTTTAGTAGAATTTTCATATATTCCAACTTAATACCCCATATCTTGAGAAATTTTTCTTCCAATTGGTCCATAGATGTGATGTTAGCATCAGGTAGGTCATCATACAATTTCCAAAAATCACCCAAGTGATAGTCGACTCTAACCCCATCACTATCAATGAATCTAGGGATCCATTTTTCATACCTCAGGGGCATTTGTCGAGGGTATCCTAGGATTTTACTCATGTCTAATGGTTTGAAATTTCTCGAGTCCCATTGAGAATCCATGGTTGGATTTATCATCATTGGAGTCGCCAGATAATCCTTCTAGGGATCATCAAAGAGAAAAGAGGGAATCACCCTCAATGGAGTCACCAGGTAAGCCTTGTGAAGTAAAGGCTTTGGATAAAGGCTTATCGAAAAAGTGTCGTTTGAGGAATATTGACCCAGTGTTCCCTGGAAGAGGTGCCAAAATTTTATCACACAATTTGTACTTGCCCAAAATCAAAAGGCAAGTGAACAATAAATTGGCATAACATGAGGTTATCCTATCACTGTCACCTAAATAAGACACCTCTTTCTCTTTAGGGGTTTTTGGAAGCAAGCCAAATCAGAAAGAAAGGCTATTTTGGGAAGAAAGGCATGCACAAGGAAAGTGATAGCTGGAAGGAAGAGAAGCACGTGTGCATGCATAGAAGACCTAATGATGTTAGGGTTAGTGTTTTTGTAATACATTGTAATGGTTGATGAGCTAGAAATGTATAAATATAGATACCTAGGAGAGGCGGGAGAGAGGAGAGCGAGGTCAGGATTAGAAAGTCCGAAGAGATGACATGAGGAAGGAGTCTTGTTTTGATAACTACTTGTAATACTCTATGATATGACCTAATTTTGTAAGTTGTTGAGCTATAGAAGGGGCAGTAAGGTAGATATTGAGGGTTAGATCATAGGCTGAGGAGCCTGGTGTGATCTAGTTTGCCTTGTAATAGATCTTGACTCGACTGAGGATGAGTTGTAAAGCGCGCGACGCTGTAATTTTGGAAATTCCATAATAGAAGAGCTTGAAAGCTAGATCTTTGTGGATGTATCCTAGGGGGATGAACCACGATAAAAATTGTGTTATGTGATTGAATGCTTGTGTTTCTTTTGTTGTTTATGAGTAGATGTTAGCATGATGAACGAATGCACTAATGCGTTGATTATATTACATGCATAATTGGGAATGATAGTATATTTCTTTAATAAGTTAAAGAGAACTCTCAGTGCACACTTCTCATATCCCCATTCAATCCTGGACTGGAAACGATTGAGTATTGCAGTCACCCATTAAGACTATCACGAGTGAGACTGCGTGGTGCACTCTGTGTGTCGCGTTGCCTTCTGGTTTACAAGGAGGGTCGATATTTTTAGAGGCTTTGTTGGAACCCCAATAGACTTGAACCTGTGTCAATCATGTTAAAGGTATAACTTAGAGATACTAAACTAACAAATGGTTCCGTTGTCGGTTGGAACAGTGTAGGATTGAGTACATGGGACCTGTTAAAAGAGGGTAAGATCTACAGAAAGGGGGTCAAGAGGAATACTGAATCAGATGATAAGAAGGTGAGAATGCATCGCTAGAAGTGGATGTTGAGACCGTGGAATCCCACAAAAGAATAGATCGAAAGCTAGTTGAAAACAAAGGAGCTAGAGTTTGTGCAGAAAGATAATAGAAACCCTAGATTAACACCATGAAAATACCTTGAGAAGTATGTATTTACTGATCTACATGAAGTATTTTTTTGTGGTTTTCTACACTTATTTCAGGAGTGGGTATTGAGGTTGAAGGATAACCACACAACAAATCAGATCTGATAGTTGGAGTGGACCCCAGTTCATATTGAACAGTTACACTAGGTGAATAAAAAATTCACCCACGTAGTAGATTTTTGGCTCGACAGTATTGTAGCAGGATTTATAACAGAATTTGCAGTAGATATAATGAAGTCATAAAGAACAATAGAGAAAGAGTTTCTACGAGGGCCTCGAGGAAGGTATATTAGATCGTTGTATACTTATATTAAGACATTTCTCTATAAAAAATGTGTAATGACAATGGATTCAGGAAACTAAACTTCCCTGTGTGCATGGGGAAGCACTAATAGAAAGAGGAGAAATGGAAGGAGAAATGGATAAAGGAATGAAGGAGGAAGCCTTAGACGTTATCATGATGGATGATGACCAGATCAAGCGGATCATGGTGATAGCTGGAAAGACACACAGTAGAGTACCCTACCAATACAAGGTGAACACAAAGAAGAAAGTTGTATCCATGAGGGAAGGATTGGCAAGTGATGAAGAAGAGGTAGAGGATCTTCGGGGTGTGGAGAAGATTGAGGAAATCTTGTGTGCAACATATGAGAGGAAGACAAGAGTTCCAAGAGAGGGAATTGAAGGAAACAATCCTATCCATATTAATGTCAATGTGGAACCCATCAAACCATGTACGACTAACACACCAAAAAGAACACCACCATTTAGAAAACCGAATTTTGGGAGAAGGAATACAATAGGAAGTACATCTACACAAGGAACAACAACTGGAGGATCTAGTTTAGGAAGCATTAGTCAAATATCTACATCGTGCAAAGGTAGTAGTCTAGCATTCAGGATGGAAGGACACGATCCCACCATCAGGTTACCAAAATTCAAAGGAGAATCATCGAAGGACCCAAAGAAGCACCTGTTTATCAGTGAGAATATATGGGAAGCCAAACAGATAAAAAACAAGGACACTAAACTTTCACAACTAGCGATTACACTAAGGGATTTCACACTAGATTGGTATATGAGTTTAGCCACGAACAATCCATCAGGAACAACTAGAACGATTGTGAATATCAATAAATTGTTGATAAATGAGTTTCAGAAGCCAAGCTCAGAGGACCAATACATGAACGACATCATAGAAATTAGAAAGAAAACAAGAGAATATGTATGGAAGATTGACCAAAGATTCAAGTGAATGAAAGGAAAGTTGAAATATCTCATGACAGATATGCAACACAGGCACCTATTCGTCAATTCACTACTACCACACTTGAAATATCCACTGCGAAAATACAAGTTTCAGACACAGGCAGAGGCTTTGCAGGAATCCCTGCAACTAGAAGAAAACCAATATCAGAAGATGGATCCAACCATCGAAGAGTTGAAGGAGTATTTGAATAACTTAACATTCCATCTAAACTAGAACAAAAGTAAGGACAAACGGGAAGCCATTTGGTGTACCACATGCAAGACGAAAGGACACCATAAGAATGAATGCCCAACATTTGTGTAGTATATGGAATCAGGATTGCCAAATCCATTACCAACAGGAGGACTATGGTGTGAAATATGTAAGAAATAGGGTCATAATCCATATCACCGCCCAATGATGCAAAAGTACCATACAGTCCCAAAGAGTTCATATTGCAACTTTTTCAAGTCATTTGGCCATGATGACAAAGACTATAGAACCATGGACTTGATGAGAGAGAGGACATTAGATGCATATAGGGTGCAGGAAGAAATGATGATCGGGCAATCCACACCTCATTTTAACCAAGTACCAACCCCATACAATACTATGCAGCCGTAGTATAATACTGCACAACAACCATATAATACCGCGCAGCCACAATACAACATAGCGCAACCTCAATAGAATATCACACAATACAATAAGGCACCTCAGTATAATGCGTTGTGAGGAGATCGAGTTGGCTACAGATGTGGAGGATGAGAAAGAGGAAGCTTTGGAAGATGTAGAGGACTAGTGGTATGTCACAACTATAAAAAACTAGGACACTATGTAAGAGAATGTCCACTCCCATCAACGACTTGTATGTATTGTCATGCATCTGATCATGAAAGAGAAGAATGTCCTACGTTATTAGGGAAGATCTAGGAAAAGAGGAATCAAAACAATCATAATGTTCAATGGATTTCAGCTGAAGCGAGGGATGAAGGGAGAAACATCAACATAGCTACATGCGGACGAGATAAAACATGAAATGACGCAGCACGACAAGAGACAGTACAACATCAGTGGGTGAAGAAGAATGTTGAACCAAGGAAACAGTTCGACATGTAGAACGAGAAGGAAACATTTAAGCAAGCTAGACAATAATTTATGAAGCTAGACAATAATTTAAGCAAGCTAGACACCAGATCGAATTCAACCACGTAGCATAAAAATGAAGTACCAGAGTACGATATGCCTCCATCGGTGGATCATACCAAAGAAATGAAGCCCCTGGGACAAGTAAGTACAATCAAAGGATTTTCGCAATCAAGTGTAAAAATCTTAAACGATCCATCCTCTATCAAAATATTGAAAAATATAATAGAAATATGTATCATAGAGATAAACGAAAAACTAGAATAAAAAACAGTCAATCACCTACATACAAGGAGAAGAAGAAGTATAGAGTTTAGGTTGAATTCCAACATCGAAGATTTCAACATGGGAGATATCATACTGGATCTAGGATCTGAAGTCAATGTACTACCCAAGAAGACATGGCAATGTATGGGAGAGCCTACATTAGGATACTCACCTGTTGAACTGAAACTAGCAAACCAACACAGAGTTCTACCAATTAGGAGACTGGAAGGAGTGACAATAGACCTAGATGGAGTGCACACTAAAGCAGACATTGAAGTGATTGAAATAGTGGACGACACAACACCATATCCAACATTTCTCGGCTTGGATTGGGTGTTTGATAACCAGGCCATAATCAATTTAAAGACATGAAAAATGGCATTTGAGTCAGGATAATACAGGGTCATTGCACCATTAGACCCATCAGAAGGGGAGAGGTTTGTAGAGCCTACTTGCTTGGACTTGGAGGAAATCAATTGGTTTTACAGGACAACTGCATGAGATGAGGATTACGTGAACCCAACTTCATATGGGATACTCAGTTGGTAGAACATTACTTCATGTGCCTCAGACTCAGATACAGGTTTAGAGAACTGGCAATAGAGGCTACACAAAGTTTCCACAAGAAGATGAGCAAGAATAGACCACACAGTAAGATGGGTAGGTACGAAGATAAGGGAACCAACCCGTTTCCATGGGGTAAACAATCTAGAAGCATTCTTGACACATTATAAATATGAAGTGTTATAAAAACAAAGACTCTCAGCACTTGATATAGCACTCAAGGCCACACCACCAAGATGGTGGGGCACACACAAGGAAACAATCAAGGCTTGGTACCAATTTAAGCAGTTATTGTGCATAAGGTTTGGAACAGAACAAAGAAGCAACCAACAACAGAAATATGATGGACATGGGGCACCAGTGGAACACTTGAAGAAGTGCAGAGCTCTGTGGAAAATGAAACCCCCAGAGGAATGGCCTCATCATTTTGTACATACCTTAGAGGGCATACCAACAAACTAGTATACAGACTAGGAACTGCGCAAAGGAACTACGAGCCAACTAGTATTGCAGAAGACTTTACAATTACTTTCTCATTCGAGCATGAGAACCCCAACATAGATGCAACACTTAAAAAAATAAGAGGGGTGATATTCATTTAGGAACCAGAAGTCGAACTCATAATAGAGGAAAAAAAATGGAATAGATAGACAGTGAAAGCACTGTTGTCATGCTACCATGTGTAGGAAGAAGTACCAAAGGAAGATGACCCATGCGATCTTCATATCGAGGAAGAGGAAGGCGAAAGAGAAGTGGAAGGTCCACCTATAGAATCAGAAGTAATCGCTACATCGATTGAGGTGAAGAAAGTAAACATTGGGACAATTGAGAAACCCAAAATGGCCATCATTTGAGACTACTAGGATGAGAAAACAATGGAAAGAATAACAGAGTTACTACGTGAGTACATTGACCTGTTCCCCACAACATTTACAGAAATGAAGGGAATAGATGGAGAGCTAGGTGAAATGAAGATACCACTCAGAGTTGAGGCAATACCGATCAGACAATGACCATACAGACTGAATCAAATATATAAGAAAAAAGTAAAAGTGGAGATCGATAAGATGCTTGAAGCTGGCATCATAGAACCCATGGAAGAGTCAGAATGGATAAGCCTGATGGTAGTATAATAGAAAAAACAAGGCAAGATAAGAATATGCATCGACTTGAGGAAGTTGAACGATGCATGCTTGTTATTGGACTAATCGGTAGGTGCGGACACTAACAGATCTCCCTAGATCCACCTGGATCTAGAACAAAACAAGACAGGACATGACTCTTTCCCTAAGTTTTGACCATTAAATTAGCTAGTAGGAAGGAACAAGTAACATACCTTAGTATTGCTTCCTAGGGTCTCTGTTTCTCCCACTTCGCTTCAGTTCTCTCGTGAGGTCAAGACCAAGACAACACAAACCAACCAAAGTGAAGAT
>SNQJ01S0068056.1:12022-29665 GCA_010110895.2 Picea sitchensis
TTTATACGCAAGCGTTACAGTGGTGGAGAGTCTTATGATGGCCATAGCTAGTGTTGTGCCGAACTTCCTCATGGGTATTATCATCGGTGCTGGTATTCAGGTAACTATTGCAACTTTTTACACCGTCCCACAGGGTTTTTTTGACACATATCTCTGCATGGATTCATATTCATCCAACATCTATTGATAAAAAGCTTAAAATATAAATGGATTCATATTGATATATTTTTATTTTTGTTATAATAGATTTTTTCAAAATTTTCCTTGGGCTCTCAAAAATTAAAAGTCATCAAATTCTTAATTCATTAACTTTGACATTATCCTGCCAATGCTTATGTTGCAGGGAATATTCATGCTAGTGTCAGGGTACTTTAGGCTTCCCAAAGATATTCCAAAGCCTGTGTGGCGGTATCCTATGTCTTATATTAGTTTCCATTATTGGGCTTTGCAGGTAAGCAGTTTTGTATCTACTAGTTATAACTTATATATAGAATACAATATATTCTTATTTAGATTAAGTGAAATTTTTATAGAATACCATATTTTTATTTACTTGAAGTGAATAATTTATAGGATACACAATTTTATATTTATAATTTTTATGTTTTTATTTTTTTATTTTGAGTAGTATAATAATATTAGTATTTTTTTTTTTTCAATTCTTGATTGATTATGCATCACTTTTTCTATATATTTTTGTGTATATATAATAGATTATTTTTTATTTATGTTTATGAGATTAGATGTTTTGTTAACAAAATCAACAAATTACATAAATTATTAAAATTATGTTGAATTGAGTGTTTTTGTCTTATTTGTTTATAATTTGGATAATATATATTTATTTTTAATTTCTTATTTTTCACAAAATAAACTTAAATGTTTTTTTAAGTGATGAAAACTTAACTTGAATTAACAAATTATATGTTTTTTATACATAGAGATTTTTTATTAGAAGTAAATATTGTTTGTGTAAATTCAAATTATATGTTTTTTATACATAGAGATTTTTTTATTAGAAGTAAATATTGTTTGTGTAAAAATTGTATATGTTCATTGGATTGAGACATAGAGATTTTTTTTATTAGAAGTAAATATTGTTTGTGTTAAAATTGTATATGTTCATTGGATTGATATCAAGTTGATAAAATCTCATTTTTTTTATCAGATTCTTTTTAATTTTTTATATTATCTTTTTTTGGTATTTCTCTATTACTTCTATTTTAAATTGTAACTTTAACCTGATATATATAGTTATCAGAAGTTAGAATATAAACCCTTGATGTTAACAGTAAAGAGTTCTTAGCATAAACAGGTATAATACATATTAGCAGAAAGAGCTATTTTTTTACAATGGTATTATATGCTTAAGCTAATAGCTCTTTCTGCTAATATGTATTATACCTGTTTATGTTAAGAACTCTTTACTTAACATCAAGGGTTTATATTTTAACTTCTGTTAACTACAAGATGTATATATCCTATTTTCTCTGGATTTGAGGTTGTGACCTTGGACTTTGTAAGAGGAAACACTTGTTTTTAACCATTAGATCCACTCAAAAAAATATTTGTTTTTAACTATTAAGTTCACTCAAACTGTACATAAAATAACAAAACTTATTTAATAATAAAATTTATTTAATAGAAGTGTTTATTTCTTTAAGAAAACATGTTTTTTTTGTGGTTAGGTTCTTATATAACTATTGAAATTTTTTTGGGTTGTGTTGTTACATAAGTTTTGAATATGCCATTTTTTTTGGTGGTTAGGTTGTTATATAAACATGTATTTTTGTGGTTGTGTTGTTATATAACTTTGAATATGCCATTTTTTTTGTGGTTAGGTTGTTATACAGCCTGACTGGGTCTAATGGTTAAGAACATGTGTTTCCTCTTAAGAAGTTACAGGTTCAAATCCAGAGGGGCGTAGGGTATGAATACCTTCGTAGACTTTACCAGTCAAATCCCTGGGCAGAGGGGGTCCCTTGATCTTAAAAATAGATTATTATATATTTTTTGGGTTGTGTTATATAACTTTTGAATATGCCATATAGAGACAGAGATAATACATGTAGAGACAGACTCTCATGATTGTACATGGCTAAAATGAATGAAAAAAACTCCGATTCTTTAACAGAGGACTTGGTTTGATTTTATCAGGCTCAGTACCAGAATGACTTGTTAGGTCTGGAGTTTGACAGTCAGTATTCATACATGCCCAAGATATCAGGGGAATACGTTGTGACTCAGGTGTTCCAGATAGACATAAAGCGGTCAAAATGGTGGGATCTTTCAGTGCTATTCAGTATGATCATCATATATCGCATTATCTTTCTCGTGATGATCAAGATCAGTGAAGACGTTACTCCATGGATCAGAGGATATATTGCCAGAAGAACCCTTAAAAAAAAGCAGAACGTGTCGATGCCGACTACACAACCCGGACCTGCTCGTATGAATTCTTCTCCATCCCTAAATAACTTTCTCTACCAACCCGACCAACTATAGTTTATTTGCTTGTGATAACTTTAGTAGCAAAGAAAACAAACACAACAGCACATGGATTTCAGTGGAGCTTGTAAAAGCAGGCACGTATTCTTCTAGCAACCTGCAGCATGTATTGATTGTACTTGTATTTGTTGGCGCAACGCAAACATACTGTTTACAGTCATGAATGAAGATTTATTTCATTCATGGTTTTGTTACTGTAGTAGACAGCTCACTGTGAAATATAAATAAAGTGGAAGTGAGTCGATAATGAAGGATGACTTCATAATCTTATGTTTGGGACTGTTGTTGCCGATTTGGGTAATTTAGGTTTGCAAGCTTGCAGGGAGAAACCTTTTATGAGGTAAGATCAGTTACAAAGTTTAATCTTTCCAAAGAAACTGTGGTTGCATGAATTGAAGGTTGGCAGCTTCTGTATTTAAAGAAAGGTTGATGGTAGTTGTGAATTCAATGTTACAATGTAATATTTTGACCATCGTTGTTGGAGTTTGTGTTTGATTTTTTTTAATCAGTGATAATGTTTTCAAATTGCAGCAACCATTAGAGTTCTCCCACAAATTTTTATCACGTATGTCACATTTGTTCAAAATAGTTAAAACACAAATTTTTATAACGTATCTCACATTTGTTCAAAATAGTTAAAAAACAGTTACAGAATTCTACAGATTTGGTCAATATATACATGAAGATAGATTCTTTGTAACTTTTCCTTTAATAATAAAGAGGGAGATAGATAAGAAAAAAATTGCAGCAACCATTAGAGTTCTCCCACAAATTTTTATCAAGTATCTCACATTTGTTCAAAATAGTTAGAAAACAGTTACATTTGTTCAAAATAGTTAGAACACAGTTAGACTTCTACAGATTTGGTCAAATATACATGAAGACAGATTCTTTGAAACTTTTCCTTCAATAATAAAGAGGGAGATAGATAAGAAAAAATGCAGGTATAAATTTGAAAATTTCTTGTTATTTAAAAGGCTCAAGTTAATAGGAATGATTATTAGTGTGTTTTTTCATTTTATTTATTAAATCTATTTCAATTTTTTTTATTAATCATGAAAAAAAAAAACTTCCTCTTTTTTTAATATTTATTAATATACGGATTCAAAAAAATTGAACTTGATAAGAATCATTATAACTTCATCTTTTAAGTTGAGTTTTATCTCTTTCCTCTTCGTTGAGGTATTCTTTAAAATTTCGTTTGTATAATTTCATTATTATTTTATATTAATTTTAATTGTTTAAAAGGTTTAATTTTTGTGAAGTATAATTTACTTTTTTTAGTTCAAAAATTTAAAAAATGCTTGTAGGTATTGTTTAAAATTTCGATTGTATAATTTTATTATTATGCTTGTAGGTATTGTTTAAAATTTCGATTGTATAATTTTATTATTATTTTATATTAATTTTAATTGTTTAAAAGGTTTAATTTTTGTGAAATATAATTTATTTTTTTAGTTTAAAAATTAAAAAAATGTTTGTGTTTCAAAAGATTTGATCCATTTTATTACTTATAGATTTAAGGTTAAGATGAATCTAAGTTTTATTTGCAAAGAGCCATGTTAAAATTATATTCTTAATTAAAAATTTGTCTCAATTCATTAATATAATCAAATCCGCCTAAAAAAGAAATGAATTCTCAAGAAACGCTTCATCAATATAATCAATGCCCTTCCAAAAAAGAAATGAAATCTCAAGAAAAGCTTCATCAATATAATCAATGCCCCTCCGAAAAAAAAATGAATTCTCAAGAAAAGATTGATGAAATGTATTATCAATTTGTTTTACCGGCATTTTCCCTATAAAACTTGGCATATATTGGACATGTTAATGCAAGGAGATCTTATTAGGAAGAGACTTAATTTGGAAGGTATATTTAACAATTCCATTCATTTAAGACTTCTCTGTATCCATAGTGTTCCTAAAAATTCTTCCATAGTTTTATATATGTTTTTGTTGCTTCACTTTTTTTGTTTTGGTATTTTTTACATATGTTTTTGTTGCTTCACTTTTTTGTTTTGGTAATTTTTATATATGTTTTTGTTGCTTTACTTTTTTTTGTTTTGGTCTTTTGTTTTATTTGTTTGCCCCTTTGTTTTGGAGCGTCTTGCCACTGTTTTGCTCATTGTAATATATGTTGCTTGTAATTTTTTCCAAAGTTTTATATTTATATTTTTGTCATCCTTGGATGGGGTGTCATTGAACACATTGCACCCTTGACAAGCGGGAGGACACTTGGCCTCAATCCATTCATAGTCTTGTCACCGCACACTCCACTCCCGACCTTCAATGCTAGCATTTAATACCATGCATTCAATTTTCAGAGTTGCGTATCCCCATTATCGCCCTCACAACTTTAGTTATGGTGATGGCGCTCTAGGATGAAGAAGAAGTTAATGCGATGCGYTGGCCTCCCAACTAGTCCCATCGCAAACTCTGGCTCCATGGGTTTTATTTCGSGCCTGTGGTTTTTTCTGCTCATTCTCACACCTCGGCCCTAGCTCCTCCYAGCCTCAACTTTGGTTTTCTCCATCTCTGGTTCGTGTCCATCCCTCCTCTCTTGTTTTTCTTCTCGATGCCAAGGCAAAGAGGAAAATATTAGCGAGGGGCGGTTTGGTATAACTCGCGGGGGTGAGGACGACAAGCTACTCATAACTTGCCTCAAACTCCAGACCGTGCCTCCACTCTAGATCTCCCTCCTCTGTCCTCCTAGTGGGCATGGAAAGTGGAGTGGTTTGATAGCATGAGAAATTTCCTCGGTTTCACACCTAAGCTCAACCCGAAATCACCGCCCCTACACTAGCCTCCATCCCGCTTGCCCTCTCCCTCCTCTCTCCGTAGCTCGACCACCCCCCTCACTTCTTCCTCCTCCCCTCTCCCTTCTTTTGCCTCCCCACACTCTTCTTTCGATGTTCCACCACCTCTTTCGCCCCCGCCCTCTTGTGCTCGGTGCGACGGATTTATGAAGTTGTTGAATTCTCTGGACATCACCCAGAACTCTGTCTTTGAAGTCAAGCGTGACATGGCGGCGTTGTTGAACAAAGACGAACGTCGAGAGCGTCGCAAGGAGTGCTTGGAGACTTTCCTATGCGCTCTCTTGCACACCACTTCGGACACAACGACTCCAACCATAGACATTGTGAATGATCCTCATAAGGAACAGAAGCCAGGCCCAAGTTCCGGATGAAATCGATGTTCACAGGTTTTCTTGTTTTTTTTATGTCTTTAAACAGTTTATTTCTTTGGGTTCTAGCCCCGCGAGACACCTTAGTTTCTAGACTTAGCGCAACAATTTGTCACATGACATTTTTCTCTTCTTTTATTGCAATTGTGCACTGTTTGGACATTTGTGAATTGTATGGATATGTGGCAGCATTGGTTTCCCATCTGGACGATGCTGCCACTCTCTAACTGTTTCCTTGACAACTGTAATTTTTTGACTCCAAAAGGTTTTGATAAATATCTCTAACTTATATATATATATATCATTGCACTTTCTTTGTTTTGATATTTTGTTTCTTTATTATCCCTNAATGATCCTCATAAGGAACAGAAGCCAGGCCCAAGTTCCGGATGAAATCGATGTTCACAGGTTTTCTTGTTTTTTTTATGTCTTTAAACAGTTTATTTCTTTGGGTTCTAGCCCCGCGAGACACCTTAGTTTCTAGACTTAGCACAACAATTTGTCACATGACATTTTTCTCTTCTTTTATTGCAATTGTGCACTGTTTGGACATTTGTGAATTGTATGGATATGTGGCAGCATTGGTTTCCCATTTGGACGATGCTGCCACTCTCTAACTGTTTCCTTGACAACTGTAATTTTTTGACTCCAAAAGGTTTTGATAAATATCTCTAACTTATATATATATATATCATTGCACTTTCTTTGTTTTGATATTTTGTTTCTTTATTATCCCTTTTATTTTGTTTTGGAGTTATATGTTGTCTACAATTCACATTTTTTTTTCAATCTATATATGCAATATCGTTTTTATCTCTACTTCAATTTCTTGTCATTTAATTTCTCTATATTTCCTAACACATTCTTGGATTACCCTTATTTCTTCTTTGATTTCAACATTATGAAGAGACATAATTATGTTTTGTTCAATACTTTCAATGCATGGTAACACAGAACATAATCAATTGTTCTATAAATCAAATTGCAACATTATGAAGAGACGTAATCATGTTCTGTTCAATACATTGATGCATTGTAATAGAGAACATAATCAATTGTTACGTAAATCAATGCAGAATAGTTTATAAACTATACTCTAAAATCAAAATCAATGTAGTGTAAAGAAGGAACCTAATAAATGTACACTTAAATTAATACACTGAAAGAAGGAATTTAAAAACATGATGCTTAAATTGTTACATTGTAAAATGTATCATATTAATATTGATGTTTAAATTAGTGCAATCTAACAATCAACATAATAACTCTATATTATAATCTAACAATCAACATAATAACTCTATATTATAATCAATGGTCTTAAAGAGATGTTTAAATTAATGTTTTTGAAAAGGATCATATTAATTTGATGTTGAACTCAATCTAAAAATAAAGGGTAAAATTTCATATCCATAAATAAAGGTTGTGAGTAAGTTGAGACTCCTAACATTGTAATCTACAATATCTCCATTACATCCACGATTAGGGTTACAGAGGCTCCAATGTTTTCTTAGGTAACTAACATGTTTTGGGATTTCAGGACAATTACTCACAACCATAACACTCTCTGCACTTATATTTACAATATAACCAGTAATTGGACGAGTGAGTCTATGTTAAAGTAAAAATCTATATAACTGTACAATGAGTTATTAATCATTAAATTATTTCTCTTGCCATTTTCTAATTCTAAATTTTATATTTTACTTTTATTCATAACATATCTCTCACTTCTCAATATATTATATATCATACAGATTTTCTATACTAGGCAATACTAAGCATATAAGTTTAATTATATGATGAACATAAACCAATTGATTTATATGACATTTAAGAAGAATCATTTGCTATATTTGTTGGTAGTTTTCCACCTTACTAACATTAAATCAGAAATGATTTTAAGGATGTAAATTTATTTTAAAATGTAGAATCTTTGGCGAATCTTACTAATCCTTCATATGCCAACTATAAATGTTTGGCGACATTTTTGTAAAAATATTCAAATCTCTATGGATTTTATATAGTTTGTATAAAATTTTGGTGATTTTTAAGTTAAAATAATTTTATCCTATAGAATTTGGGGACAAACCATGGAAAATTAACCCATGAGCGAAATTTAGCCCCTAAAATCATCCCTGTATTAAACTCTTTGCTAGAATTACCCTTTAAAAGATGTGAATTGGCCTCTCAACCTAAAGAGCTTTAGTTCGCTTATTTTTTTATAACACCTACATGACAATCATTCTCTCTCTATATGAATAAATTGATTGCTTTAAATAACATATGTAAAAAAACAATTCCCAAGAAAATTAACTACAATGAATTATATCTTGAAAATCAAAACTATCCAATTCATTTTCATATTTTGAAAACATGAATTATTTTCATATTTTGAAAACACGAATTATTTTCATATTTTGAAAACATGAATTATCTAGATATTTCAAGAATGAAAACTTCAATCTTTCTATATAAAACAAGGATTGCATGGCAGCGTAGTCTTTGCCGAGTTGAATTGGGAGTAAATGCAGAGGTATGGAGGCCCAAAGTAACCATGAGCCGTTGATCTTAAAAGATAGTGGGAACCGTTGATCCCCATAGCATACCCAAAATTTCTCGATTCGACAGTTCGAGAGATTTGGCATGAGGTAAGTTGATATATTCTTTGACTGAGATTTCCTTCACCGGTTTTACCGAATTTTTGTCAGCATATGCGACATGAAATGCCATATTCCTCAGCATTTAATGTAAGGGGTTCTTAATAATATGGATTTCTTTACAATATCATAGTTTGAGCTTCTAATTCTAATATGAAAGTGTCGAAATGGTAAGGTTGACGAGGTGGGTTTTAATGGCTTTAATGACTGTCTAGTTATTTTGCGTTGGCATTGTGTGCGCTGGCCAATTCAATGGCAGGGTCTTGTGCGATGTGTGCTTTTTTATAGTGCTTCTAAGATGTAACTTTAAGTGAAATTTATGATAATATAATACAGAGGCAGTGTCGCGTTAGCTGAGTCGTAAATTTAATTTTAAGTGATGTAGAAATTATTGACAAAACTGTTAAAATAAAACAAGGTATGAATTACACTCATTTGCAGTAGTAGAAAAAATGAATATGTGCCCTTGACAGATGATTAAGAATGCAACAATTTACATAGATCAGAGGTTTTGTTTTTACTCACAATAAGAACAGAGGAAAAAAGCGTAACTGAATGGACTTCTGATGTATTAAGATGACAGTGGATGTATTACTAAATTGTGATTATTCAATCTTGAAGAAGTACAAAAGGAATCTAATATGAATATGAAATGGAAAGAGAGGGAAAACACATGACTCAAATTGAAGGAGACTTAAAATATCTGTGTTCTTTTGTATTAATATTCGATAAGTTCTATGTTTTACATTCAGCCAGAAGAAGCTTGGAAAATATGTAAGATCTATGTATTTATACAAAAAATTCTCTTCACTAGAAGTAGCTAGAATTTCCACAATATATGCTCTAAATATAAAATACAATCCAAATTGAAAAACATAAGGCAAATTTTGCTGAGTTATGGCTTGATGTGCTGGCGCTTCATAAGATCCTTTATTTTCTCCCGGATGTGCTTGCTTTCGTTTGTTCATTGAACTGGGTACATATTTCCATCAATGCTATGACAAATCTCGAAGGTTCAATGTTCTCGTTCAATTCGAAGGAAAATATCTTCTTGTGTACTAGTGGTAGCTTCTCCTGGATCTTCATTACTGCCTGGGTTGTAATTTGGTGTTAAAAACTATGTTTTACCAACATCACGTTGATCTTGAGAAAATCAATTTGGTTCATCTGTTGGATGAGAGATTGTATACTTTCCTTATTCTTTTTGGAGCTTTATTTATTATTTTCTATGTCGATTTTCTCGAGTGTCTCAGAGATATCATTATCTTTGAATTGAACCAATTCTGTCTCTACAACAGACAGAGTATTCAGACAAGCCTCCTTTGCCTCCCTAGCAAGCTTCTTGCTTTCTTCTAGGTTCGTCTCCCAAACTTTCAAGGCCATTTCGCCTTTCACCTGTTCATATTGTGAAAAAGGGGCGAGACCATGAATATTGGCTTTCTGCCTGCATACAATAGATTCCTGAAATTTGGATCTGGCCATACATGCATCATTTTATTTCTCATAAATACTTTTTAGAGAATTATTTATTTCCTTATAGTATTTATGAATAATATCCATTTTTTGATATAGATCATGTTGGAAAACTTCCAACTTTTCATTAATTTCAGATGCTTGTTTTTGGAATGCATTATTTTTTTCTTTTTTCTTTTTCAGTGAAGCTATTCTGCTCTGCAACTATTGTATTGAGCTTTCTCACTCAGTAATCATGGAATTACTAATTTGTAAATTATGGAGACTCATCTCCAGTTTTTCCTTTGCTGTTTCATCTGTTGTTGATAAGCCAACTTTCTTTGCTCTGTGTCATAATTCATTTTGCTCCTGATAACATGTTATGTGCTTTGCATTTTATTATGCAACCGTTCAACCAAAAGAGACTTTTCTTGCATTTGCTTTGTAATATTGCCCATTGACCATTGGTTTGCAATGGAAAACGCTCATAGTGAACTCGCAACCTCTTTGGCAAATTCAAGGTCATTTTTTTCATGTCCATCATATACTATTCTATGTCTCTTGGTGGTCACTCCGTCCTTCTGGTGAGATTATTTTTTGATGATATCTTTCCTTCTCTTATTGAAAAATAAACTTGATTGGGGAATCTCTTCATGCAATATGGGAGTGATTTCGTCTACATGGATGACTTTGGAACTAGGAACCTCAAAACTGGTTGATAAAGGAGTTACTGAGGGAATAGGGGAAATAAGTGCAGTAGAATTTCCCGGACCAGTAACACTGGGAGTAACAGTGGTAGTAACTGGTGATGAAGGGGGAGAAGCATGACCATGTTTCATGAAGGCTTCAAGGGAAGCTAATAACTATTGATCATTTAGGCCTGACATTGATGCTTTTATATGTTTAAATAATACATTTGTATTGTTCATCACTTCTTAAATTTTGTCCTTAGTAGAGCTATTTGGCTTAGGTTTTGTGGATGTAGTTTCATGTGAAGATGGAATGGGCTTTGACTCTCCTTGAAAAATCTTGGGCAAGATGTTCCTTCTGTGCTTTTGAAAGCTGAGGAAACTAGCCTGTTGGTTTGGAGGCAGAGTCTGAAATCTGTTTTCGACTTCTTCATAGGATCTAGCTCCTCGGAAAACATTGTCATAAGGGGAGTCTTCGTGTATATATATTTTCATGTTAAACTGGGTCAATTGATTCTCTACCATCCTATGAGGATGATGTCTTTTGAATTCAATGTCAACTAATTTGACATCTTCAAAGGCTGCAACCTCGACTTTTGAATGACTAAAATCTAACAATGTAAGCATGACAACATGTATGGGAAAAGTTGGCCATACCTTTTTCTGAGCCACTTTCAAGTCTTTGGAGATTCCTCCTGCCACTGTTTGGTATGCCACTTCTCTGTAGACCAACCTATCAGGCAAGAATTTTGGAAGGGCACAGGGAGAAATGAAGCAGCCAAACACTCTCATGTAAGAGAAGTTCTATTTAATGTGTCAATATGCAATTGTGCTCAAGTTCCTCATAATGTGTTTTGAAATACTGGGCGAAGGGTGACCATAGATAGCTACATGAATTGGTACTGCTACATTGTGATAGATCTCATAAAATAAATATTTAGCATTTTATTCCCATAGTTTGGAGTGGTAGAAATGTATAGGCTCGTAACTAGCTGGGGTCTAGCTCTAGTTCATCAGGGGAAATAGAGTCATGAAGCAAATGGCATCCATGATGCAGGAAGACATGTAAAAAGGAGCATGTTGCCCTATTGATTTCAACGATTTGTACTCGAAAACCTCCCTAGCTAGGTTATCCGACAACATTTTTGCTGAGTTGAAGGTATAGCCTTGGACCACTTCATTGATTATAGACACCCATTCCACTGTGAAATGTGCAGGGCTTTTCCTTCCAAATAATTGACAGAACATCATGGCAATGTATAAAATGTGAGTATCTAAATATGTTGTGGAATATATACATGAGCATCGGATTTAAACTTGGTTGGATTTCCCCACCAGGTCTTGATTATGTCATGACCAGTTCTGCCATATTGAGTGCATTCTATCCTTTCAAAATCCAGAATAAATGTCGCATTATCCGTGTATTTGGGTGCGGAAGATAGTTTATAAATTAATTGTACATCCTCTGGATGAAAGGAGCCAACGTAGGTGTTCTGGTAACTGATAATGCTTCTAGTTTGAATGTCAACGTGCGTCAGAGCCCAACTTATCATGTCATTGTAGGGTATTATATTTGGTCGAGAAATAATCTTGTGCAGTTGAGACTAAGCTACCAACCTCAGCTTGGCTGAGAACGACTCGTCCTCTTCTTCCACTGAATCGTCTGAACAAAGAAGAATCTCATGTTCCAAGATATCGTAGACCCGTTTCCAAGACTTGACGACGTCTGTAATTCGGGAAGTGGTGTCCGAGAGAATATATGTGTTTGGGTTGGAATCATTTTCTGATGCATCTTATTTCTTCCTTGGTTTGCGTGGCGCCATAAGCCTCAGAGAAATGAAATTAACCTTACTGTGATAAGAGAAGTCTGTAAGCTCTCAATAACTGAATGAAAAAAATCTAATTGCAAATGGTAGAATGACTTGAGATTCAAAATGTGTTTATTCATAAAATCTATCAATCTTCGTATTGATCTACTCACAAGGTGATTATTAAAAATCTATGGAATTTATTAACTGGTGATTGCGATATTTACCCAAATCTTTAACTTTAGCCAGTTATAAATGTCATTAATACTTTGGTGGTTCGACGTTCGCAGGTTTTGAATGTAAGATGATACAAACCTTTGGAAGGCGGAATTGTGAGAGGAACTAATCACTTTTATGTTTTAATTAATCATGCTTTAAAAAACCTTTATCCTTAAGTACTTCAGAACTTTGGTATTCGAGGGTTTTGAATGAAGGATGATAGAAATCCTCTAAAGGTGGAATTAGCAGAGTAAACATTCGAACCATTATAGTTATTTCAAGGCTTTGGAACCCCGAAGCTCCATGATTTCATTTGCTTAAATGTCCAGCTTGTACTTTGACACTTTGGCATTTGGGAGTTTTGGATGTAGCACAACATAAATCTGCTGAAGGCTAAATTTGCAGAGTGATTAGTTAATAGTTAATAATGATTAATTAAAATTGTTAAATATTTTATTAGATTTTTGAAACATTTTTATTTGTTATGACATCAAATGCTTTGACACTTTGATAGTTTGGAGGTCCTGAAATCATTCTTTGTTTTATTTTCGAAGGACAATCTCCCAGAGTGACGTAACAATGATGCCGTCATTTTTAGTGACATGTCAAGAAATATGGGTGACATGTTTCACCTGAAAATGTGTGAATAAGCTGACACAAATGTTTAAAATAAGTTCGAGGTGCTAGCCCAAGAAAACATTTAATGACACGTGTCCTATAACTCATCTGTAGACCATTTTAAATATTATTGCAATGAACTGTCTTCGGGACTTCGAAGCTTCATAGATTCGGGTTTTTTTTTTTGTTTAGATGCCTTGAAACTCCCGAAGCGTGAAGTCCCGAAGTGACCGTTGAAGGTTTTATTTTAAAATTAGGGCATGTTTATAATCCAGATAACACAAGAGTCGTTTGATCAAATTTAATACAACTCATCAACGAAATTATAAGCGCCTTATTAATACATAACAATCATGTATTTATTTAACTGAAAAGAAATTCCCTAAGTGTTTTTGGTGAAACTTTATTTTTAAGAGGTAAAAACAAAAGATTTTAAAATTTAAAAGTTTAAAATTCTAAAGTGTTCTAATAGCTTCAATTATCTTACAAGATGAAGAAGATATTCTAAGATTGGGCACTCAGAGTGTGATCCTTAGACATATCAGTCAACTATTCATTTAGGTTACAAAGAATCATTTTTACAAGATGAGGTCCAAATGTGGAAATGGTGATGGAAGATGCTTTGGAAAACCCAAAGTCTAGCATAAAACTAACACCTATATCTGGCTTCAGATCAAAGGGACCTGCACATTTCGAGTTTCAAAACTGCGTAGGTTTTAAGTACAAGTGACAACTTGCGAAGCCCCAAATAGTCGAAGTTCCATAGATCCGAATGCCTGAAGTTCCACGTCACTTCGAGCCTATACCACTCTGGGAGTTTTCAATCCAGAACAGTTTGAAATTGCCGAATGTCGAAGAGAGGGAGTCAAGAAATCCCGAGATACTTAATGATAAGATACATTAATCTTTGGTTAAATAGAAATAAACATGGTTAATGAGTCTGGGCCCGTACCACTTCGGGAGTTATACAAACTCTGCATACAGAAACTCTCGAAGGGCGAAGTGAAAGAGGCACATGGTACTCATCCGTGAAGGACACATGGCATCAATCAGTAAAGACACGTGACATCATGTGACGTGAGGCCGCCACATCACTTCGGGCCCCTACTACTCTGGGAGTTATACAAGCTCTGAATTCAGAAACCTTCGAATCCCTAAGTACTAGAGAGACGTGGCATCAATCCGTCGTCGACACATGGAACCAAACTTTCACAAACACGTGGAGTCCATCAGTCAGGACACATGGTTGTTATCTAGATAATAACACGTGGCACTCATTTCAAGCATATTCTGGGTTCATCATTTGTACTGTTTCAAGTGACACATGGCACATATTCTTTATGTGACAGGTTAGCCTTTTGAACCCAAATAGCCGAAGTGCCGCAGATTCGAATGCTAGAAGTGCCACGTCACTTCGGGCCTATACCATTCCAATAGTTTTCAGTCCAGAATAGGCCGAAATCGCCAAACGTCGAAGATCCAAAGTCAATAACTCCCAATATACTTAATGATAAGATACATTAATCTTGCGTTAATTAGAAATAAACATGGTTAATGACTCTGGGACTGTACCACTACGGGATTTATACAAATTCTGCATACATAAATTCCCGAAGGGCGAAGTGCCAAAGGCATGTGGTACTCATCCACGAAGGACACGTGGCATCCATTAGTAAAGACACGTGACATCATGTGACGCCAGGCCACCACATCACTCTGGGGTCGTACTACTCCACAAGATATACAAGCTCTGTATTCATAAACGTCTTAAGCCCTAAGTACAAGAGAGATGTGGCATCAATCCGTCGCCAACACGTGGCATCAAACTATCGCAAACACGTGGTGTCCATCAGTCTGGAGACGTGGCTCTCATCTAGATCATGACACATCACTCCAGAATTTTTTCCATCCACAACAAACACATTTCTCTCGAAGCCCAAAGCCCCGAATAGCTGGAGTCTTGGACTCCCGAATTAGTTAATGATAATATTATATTAATCTTGGGTTAACAAGTAAATAGCCTTGGTTAATGAGTTCGGATATAGACCATGACACGTGGTATTCATTTGAAGCATATTTTGGGTTCGACATCTGTACTATTTCAAGTAACACGTGGCACATATTCTTTCGGTGACACGTCAGCCTTTGGCGTCAGGCTGCTACATCACTGCGGGAGAATGTCACTCTGATTATTTTTTCATCCAGAAAAAACACATTTCTCCCGAAGCCCGGAGCCCCGAAGAGCCAGAGTCAGTTATATTAATCTCAGGTTAACAAGTAAATAGCCTTGGTTACTGAGTTTGAAAGTTCTGTCTTCCAGAGGATATGTATGCTATGCGCCCTGCAGTTCTCGAAGTCCCAAACTCCAAAGTGAGGAGAGGCTGTGACATCACTGCGGGAGAAAGTCACTTTGGGAGATATTCATGTTCTGTGTTCAAAAACTCTTGAGCTCTAAGAAATTTGTGCCATTGCTAAATATGGTTAGGGGAGTTCTAAAATTGGTAGGTTGCCAAAAATTTAGCAGGGACGCTAAACTCGGAAGGTCACATAGATCACACATTGCAAAGTGATCAGCGTTTGACATTCATTTTAGAAATAAAAGGCGCCCAAGCGTTAATCTTGCTTTTATTTTCTTAATAACATTCCGTAATTTTTTTTCCTACTGTGAGTAGTGCAACAGATAGGTACTAAAAAAAGCACAAATATTCCCATCACTTGTAACTTGATATGTTGTTGGAGTCTGACTTGCTATCTTGAAAATTTCCCTTCCTATGATCTCTTTAATCTATTTATGGAATTCATTTTTAATGATCTTTGTAAAGTTCCAAGTGACTTTCATCCCAAGTAAGTAATATCCATTTCATTCTATTATATAGACTGTCTGGCTTGTCTATTTGTATATGTGTTAGGATAAATAAAGTTATACGTGGTGCCAAAAAAACCCATATAATTTTCTTGGAAAATGTGTTTAGTGTCAAATATTCTTTGATATTCTTGTGTGACTTCTGTGTTTGCTAGTTTTTTCTATCTATCAACACACACTTAATATGATTGTTTATTTTTATGAGTCTTCAACTCATTGAAGTTAATTTAAATTGTGTTAGAACAAGGTGTCGAGAGAGAGGAAGATGCCCTTTTCCTAAAATTTTTGCTCGTGACTAGCAAGCGCACTTTGTAGAGGTTGATCTGCATTTGTGCTCCAGGAAGAGGAACTGTCAGATGAAAATTCAGTATAGTACAACCTGAAATATTTGTAACATGTGTATCCAGTGGATTGTTTTTGGCAACGATAATTTTTTTTGAAGGTTTTTGTTTCTACGGATATTCTTGCAGATGTATTTACAAGTGCCATTGATCTTTGGCATTGGTATTTAATTGTGGGTTTGAATTTTCACTTGTTTCCAAATCATCATTTTCTAGTCCAATATTTTATCCACATACTCGTTTTGTATTATGTTTGTATCATTAAAAAGGGTGTGAGCAACTGCAAATACAAACTATAACTTGATTTTTGGTTGTAACTATGTATAGTTAATTGACATGCCTTATTGATATTTGGCCTTTGTAGATAAGAACATGTTAGCATAATTTTGCATTCTCACTGTGATAATGCATTAAAAGAACTTAAATAAGCAACAATGTTTTCTAATTCAATACTCACACACAAAACAATTATGATCCCATAATATTCATGTTTGTCAATTCGATAATAGGGAGGTCGATTTGGTAGATCGAACTATCAGTCACTTCAGGTGACTGGGGCGTGTCTGGGGTACCTGTGAGAACAACTAATGCTTTGATGAAGATTTCTTTTTATTGCAACCTATGAGAGTAATTGTGTTTTTGATACATTGTTTAATGCATTAAAATATTATTTTAAGTATTAAACTTCTTGCAGTATATTATTCATTGAATGGTTTACTGTTTCCCTCCGTTTTTACCTCTATTATGTCACTTGTTTGTCATTAGTGCAACAATAGCCAAGGAGATCCCTCATCCATATCATCTTTCCAATCTTACCATGCTCTTGTTTTGGTGAACCAACCCTCTAACTGATCAACAAATTGAAAAGAGCGAGTATTCCCAACTTGTTGTGGCCTAGCTCTGCCCTTTAGCAGTCAGGTGCAGACTTTAGGACCAACAATAACTATGAGGTCCTTTAGACAACTCCACAGGCACATCAATCAAAGAATAGAGAAATTGAGTCATACTTATAGTTTCTAGGATGTGTTTTCATAAGAGAAGCATCGAAAAGCTACAGAGAAATCAATGGAGGGTTGTTGAAATAAACTTATTATATTGTCAACTTGAGCGTAAGTATAACAACGACGAACTTGAATTTTAATTTTTTGTGGTTGACAACATATTCGCATTTGACTTCACCTAGCATATATCTTTTTTTTTCAAAATATTTCCAAAGAAGAATTTTGGTAATTTCATTAATCAAGTAAAAATGGTTAAATGAACTACATATTACATTTTCTCCACAGAGCCTACATTAAAAG
>SNQJ01S0068056.1:34439-47056 GCA_010110895.2 Picea sitchensis
ATCGCACCCGGCCTGAGCCACACCAACCCTTAACATGGTTGGATTTTTTGTCCCCGCAGGTTTCGAACCAGTGACTTTAATATCACGGAGTGGCTTAACAACACACTCCGTCACCGACTGTCCTACACCTCGGGGACTGACTAACCTAGTTTATTAATCTAACTACACTAATTTAATTAATATTAACACTATTATGCTAATTAGCATTAAAAAATGTCACTAACCATTTATTATTAACCTAATGTTTTTTATCCTAAGCTTGTTTATGCAGGGATGAGTGATGGGCGAGATGTAGCCAATGAGGTAAATGGACAAGGGAGTGAGTGGCGTAGAGGTGGATGAAGGATAAGACAAAATGGATGGAGGGGGAAATGGAATCAACCAAGCCCAACTAACGAGATGTCTTCATCATGAGAGCAATGCTAAACATATAGTTGTAGAAACAAATAACCTATGATTATAGGACCCCAACATAGGCTCCACCTGGGGATGGCAGCTCTTTCGAGAGGTGTCAAGAACCATAGAACTATGAACACGTAGACCAATGCCTTATCCATTGGGCCATGGAGTCACTACAACTACAATATTTGAACTGTCTCAAATTAAACTAAACACTTAAGTATACATTGTCAACTGCAAACTCTACTAGAAACCACACACTGCTTAAAAAGATGCTCAAATGACTGAGCTTATTCAAATTGATATCTATACTAACTGATCCACAACCTCCTCATTCAAATGATATGATATTTCCAATAAATCCAAGCAAGGAGATGGCCACTCACTGAAATTCTTCCCAAATCCTCTTTAAACATACATAATGATATAAATGATGGCAATCCAAAATGAAAATTAATTCCACAACATGTGTTGGTAAACAAAAGAAACTCCCCCTTTCCTGATACTTTCAATAGATTATCCAAAGGATCATGAAAAACATGACAAGTTACCTCTTGTTGAATTGGAGGGAACAAAAAGATTTCTTCTTTAAATGGTTCCAACATGCCAACAAAAAAATATGCAAAAACATAATCAATTACCTTTGCTTGATGATAAACAAGAGGAAGGGTATTGTATTTCGGTAGCTGAAGACTATCTTCAAAAGACATGGATATGATCTGTTCATCAATCTTGTCTAAGTACATCAGGTAAAAGAATAACATGTTCTTGAAAATCTCCATTTGAGGCAACTACACAAATATCATCCAAGGAATCTAAAACAATTTTATCTTCTTCATGGGATGAACACTGGGAGAATGAATGATGTGAAGAACAAACTGATCCATTCTCCTCATCCCCGTCTGGATCATTTGAAAAATGCAGGAAATATTTGTTAGGCTCAAAGGAACAAACCCGGTGTACACTATTGTTGAAATGAATGGATGAAGCATTACTCTCTGAAGTGTCTATGCAAATAAACTTAGAATTTTTATCTCCATCAATGAATAAAGAACAACTGAAATGACCATCCTCATATATGTCTTGTTTATTAAAAGAATGACTAGACTGCTGCAAATTATCATCTATTTCAGAGAATGTAAGATAACTATCATCATTAGGATTTTGTTCAGTTTCACTGTCATCCAAGGTAGAATCCATGATCCTCTCATGGTGTTGAAAAGGGTTTTCATTCAAAGCCTCCAATAGTTCATCATCGATAAACTCTTCATCACCATAAACACTTTCTAGCTCTTGAATAAAATTCTCAAAGTGATCACAACAATCCTCAATTAAAAGCAAAGAAAGATAGGCCTCTCTATACTTCTAAAAAAATATTGAGTGAAAATCCTTGAGAGAATAAATACAAGCATGAGGCAATATTTCATACCAATAACGTGCTTTTCCTTCAAGATAATCCATGAACATATTTAAGAGACAATCTTTAGGAAATTGAACTTTCAGCTTGCATGCATACATATGAAATCTCACCAGATGTATAGCATCATCATCACCATCTTCATCTTTAAACATAGGAATTTTTTTTTTGCCTATTTACCTTAGGCATTTGATTTGGAAATCCTAGAATGTGGTCTTGTTTTAAAGGAGCGTACCTTCTTGCAATGGATCCCATATTGAGCCGGTGGAGTTGCCAGTGAATCTTTGTTTCTGAATTCTGCAATCAATGGAATCTCCAGATGAATGATACAACCTTCTTGTGATTGGCTTCTGTTCATCATTAGAAGTCAAATATGAACCTGATATACTTTTCTGGAGAACCTAAAAGCTTGTTCCCCAGTATGGTCGCCACTATGTTAGCACTCTGTAATTTGCCCAAGGTTGTGGAGGAAGTCATAGAGGTAACATCAAACCACTTGGAGTCTTGGATCTAGCCCTCCAAGTCTCAAAGAGGGCTCTCTCTATCTGATATAGCTTTGTTTGTTGGGAATTTTAGGTTGGTTATAAGAGGAAGCTTCTCCAAAATAGAGCATCGATGTAATGAATTTTGTTTATCACTTAAGAAACCAATCACATGAAGCATCAAAATGTAATGAAAAATCACAATACATTCAAACATAGGATCACAAAAGAAAAAACACTGCTAAAGCACATACCACAAAAATGCCATAATAGTAGCTGCAAATTCTATCTATTAGTTCCAGCCAAGTTTTCTTATAGAATGTTCTTCTCAGAGTTCAATTTCACAACATCCAACCTCTAACACATTTACATTACAAAAATTTATAAAAAAAATTCTCCCCCAGGCTCAGGAGGTCGAATTCAACAACCCGACCAAAAATAGAAACAAATCCCTGAAAATCTTGAACTGTCTGCCATGAAAGACGGGCCGAACTACTGAAAAAAGGGGTCAACTCAGACATTTGTATCTCCAAAAAAATGATATTTGTGTGAAAAATAAAATACGTTATTTTATATGAGTCCGTCTTGAGCAAAAACCTCTTTCATTTTTTCCAAATTCATCTCCATCTCTCCGAAACAGCTCCCACAAAATCATGACCAAAATAGGATAAAATGGAAGCCTAAAAAATAGGGCTCAGAGATGGTTTTGATTATCCTAATTGCTAACACCTGTGTAAATTATGGGAGAGGTTATTGTTCTTCATCCTGTTCTGAACAAAAATCTCTTTCTGATTTTCAAAATTCATTCCCTTTTTTCCGGAATCTCTCTCGGAAGACGAAGTGTTGAATTGTGCCAAAAAATGGTTTTTATTTTTGGGAAGACAGTTTTGGAGGAGGAACGGTGGTTTTCGGACTCTCTAGAGTCGTAAGTGGTATTGGGAGGGGGAGGGTCTGAGTTCACCATACGGTGACACATGTATTGGGTGGTTTTAGATATCAGACCCCTTTTGATTGGGTGACATAAGGGAGGGGGGTCTGAGTTATGGGGGAAATATGGGTGGGTAGAACTTAAGATATAGTTTTAATTTTATCAATTTATTTTGCTTTTTTATTTTTGTTTTTTTCATTTTGTTTTTCCGTTTTATTTATTATTTGTTTTATTATTATTTAATTTATGTTTTATTTGTTTTGTTTGTTTTATTTTTTAATTGTTATTTTATTTTTATTATATTTTGTATTTTATTTAATATGATTTTTTATTTAATTGTTTTATATTATTGTTTTTTGTTTTTATTATATGTATTATTTTTATTTATTTTATTTACTTTTTAATTAATGTTTAATTCTAAAACACTAACCTAATTACTAAATTAAACAAACTAACTTAATTACTAATTATTAATTAATTAATAATTAATTTATTATTAACAAGACTAACCTAGTTTATTAATCTAACTACACTAATTTAATTAATATTAACATTATTATGCTAATTAGCGTTAAAAAATGTCAGTAACCATTTATTACTAACTTAATGTTTTTTATTCTAAGCTTGTTTATGCAAGGATGAGTGGTGGGCAAGATGTAGCCAATGGGATAAATGGACAAGGGAGTGAGTGGCGCAGAGGTGGATGAAGGATCAGGTGAAATGGATGGAGGGGGAAATGGAATCAACCGAGCCCATCAAACCAGATGTCTTCATCATGAGAGCAATGCCAAATAGATATTTGTAGAAACAAATAACCTATGATTCTAGGACCCCAACACAACCCAAGCTCATCCATGACAGTTTTAGGCATGAGGTTATGAGATTCCCCTGAGTCCATCAAGCAGTTGTGCAACACTTTATCATGAATGTTTAATGATGTGTATAAAGGGGGGGAAGAGTCATCTCTATCCTCTACTAAAGGTCCTCGGATGACAACTAGTTTTTCTTCTTGAAGGTTGACTGGATTTGTGGAATTAGAGAAAGGCTCGAGCTGCAACATTTTAGAAAGATATATTTTGAATTCCTTTTTCTTAATCAACTCCAAAAAAGGTACAAGGATTTTAATTTTTTGAATCTCACTCTCAAAGCTAAAAGAGGATGGTGATTTCAGAATCTCCTTAATTTTTGGGGTAGGGCTCTTAGCCAATTCCTGGGGTTTTGTGCATCTTTTTCTTTGCTTCCAGCTGCCAAAGCCTTAGCATAATTTTTTGTTTTAGTGGGATGACCAGAAGTGTCAATCTTCCCATCTTTATTTTTGGACCTTAGGTTGTATTTTCTTGGATTGCCATTTGTTTTTTCCCCTTTACCCAATTTATTTAAATGATTATCCATGAGAGACTCTTCATATGCAAATTGGGTTAAATGAGGAGATGAAGAGGTTTCACCAAGACAATGGATTTCAGGATCAGTCTCTTCTTCTGATCCAGATTTTATGAGCGGAATGAAATGACTACAGATTATTAACAGATTCTTAACACATAATAACATAGATACAATAAAACCGATTTTCTATTCAATAAGGAAATAAGATGAAACTGTAAAATGCAGTGGAAAACAAGCTTGCTAGAATGGTGGCAGTTGATCTCTAAGAAGAGATGTGACGACTGCGTTCATTCACAAGAAGATGGTTACAATGAGGCTATGAAGGCCTTTTACAATGAATAGGAATGTCAAAAACCCTAGACATCCAAAAACCTAACCCTAGGAGATGAAGAGCCAAAAGTCATGTGGGCCCCGTTTGGGTAAGTCAGTGCATCAACTTCCTGGGGTCGTAACTTTTGCATACGATCTCCGTTTGACACTCAATACCTCGTTAGAAATATCTATTCGAGGAATACAACTTTGCCGTGAGAAACACTGAAGGAAATACTATGTCACTCCCCGTTTTCCCAAAAAACGTCGTTTAGGGCCTCAAAACGACTCCGGAAGTTTAGAACCCGAAAAACTGCTAAAAATAGTAAATTATCAAAATTGCCAGAAAATTGTTTTGATATAGTTGGAAAAGGTGGGTGGCCACTGATATCCACCTGGATCAATCTTCTCTCATGAAGCAATGGTCTCCATTGCATTGAGTTCCCCATCATATGAGGAAATTTCTACCGAATTTGGCCTCGAGTGAGCCACTTGAATTGGTGTAGGAGCTGCCCTGCTATGACGACTCGATAAAGCTAGATCCTTTGATGTTGAGTGCCCTTGATCTGTGTGCCCACAATATGATCATTGGATGCCTGTTGTATGTAGTTGGGGTTGAGCTCTGTTGGTGTCAGTTGTTCTGCTACTTCTAAGGTGTCCAATAATGGTGGGAAATAAGGCCGAAGGAGATCCACGTTGAACACTGGGTGCAGGCCAAGGAAAGGAGGAATGTTGAGATCAAAAGAATTATCCACCATAGCCTTGGTGATGGTGTAAGCCCCATAACAGAGTGGGCAAAGCTTCCGATGGGGTCTTGTAAGGCGTTCTTTCTGCAAGTGAAACCAAACTTTTTCGCCCACCTGAAACTTATGTGGCACCCGTTGTTGATCATGAGGCTTCTTATAATTGTCATTGGACTTATGTAGGATATCTTGAACCTGTTGGCGAATGTGATGGATCCTCTCAATGAACCAGGTGGCTTTATCAGCTTCAATTGGAGCGGGAGATGAGTCAGACGAGGTGACCACAAGGGGAAGTGCAACATCTATGGGACCCAAATTTTGGAATCCCAACCCAACCTGAAAGGGGTTGTGGATGGTTGAGCTATGCAGGGATCGATTATAAATATGTTGGACACAGGGAAGGCTCACATCCCATGTGCGAGGGTTCTTGGAATTATACATGCACATGATATGCACAATCATTCGATTTACGACCTTGGTTTGGCCATCTGTCTGGGGGTGGAAAGCCATGAATTTGGTGAGCTTGGTGTCCAGCAGTGACCAGAGGCTCGACCAAAATGTGCTGAGAAATCAACTATCCTGATCTGAGACAATGGTTTGTGGGATTCAAAAATGTACCTAGACTCATTCAAAGAAGATCTTGGCATTGGCCTTTGCTGTGATGCTCTTCTTGCAGGCAACCATAATTTCCATCATAGAAAAGCTATCAACAACCATAAAAACACAGTCATTTCCCCGCTTGGTGGATGGGAGGCCCGACATGTAGTCCATTGAGATGGATTCCCATGGCCTATCAGGAGTAGGGAGAGGGGAGTACAGGCCCTGTTTCTTAGTGGTCAGTTTGGCAATAACGCAGGTAGTGCAGGCCCTGATATACTTGCTGACCTCCTGTCGAAGTTTTGGCTAGTAGAAATGTTTCTGTAGCATCGCCACTATCTTTTTGATGCCGAAGTGTCCTACCACCCGATTGTAGTGGGCTTCCCAGATCATCTTCGCTTGCTCGCTTGATGGAACACAAATATGGCCCAGACGACACAACAACCCATCATGAAGATGGAATTTATCGAAAACTGTGTTTTCACCCAACATTTGGTAGGTGGTGGCGAAGTCTAGGTCTGTCTAATATAGTTGGGGCCATCCAGAGGTCTCATGGACGCAAGAGTCCAGCACCGTGGTGAGTACTGCAATTGGCGGTTTGCTGAGGCAATCAACGATGTGGTTGGTTCTTCCTATTTTATACTTGACGTTGAGGTGGAATTGCTACAAGTATGTGGACCACTTTTGATGGCGGTCATTCTGTAATTTTCCTTGTGTCTGCATGAACTACAGTGGCTTATGATCAGTGTGGATGACTGTCTCCTTCCCAAGAATGTAATGTCTCCACTGGCCGCAGGATTTCACAATGGAGTAAATTTATTTGTCATAAGTAGGGTACTTACAGACAACTTCTGATAGTGTATCACTATGATAGGCCACGGGGTGGCCGTGCTGAGTGAGAACGATGCCCACAACATAGTTTGAAGCATATGTCTCGATCTCAAAGGGCTGCTGCAGGTATGGTAGTGAAATTACTAGGGATGAGCACAAGCGCTGCTTCAAATCATTGAACACTTGTTGTTGGGACTGGTCCCTCGCAAATTTCTCCTTACCACCACCCTTGGTTATTTGTTTGAGGGCCCATGCAATATGGGAGAATCCCAAGACAAACCTGCGGTAGAAATTGGCAAGGCTGAAAAAGCTCCGAAGCTCAGTGAGTGTGGTTGGGGCTGGCCAGTCAAGGATGACTTGGATCTTGGATGGATCCACATGTATGCCATGCTGATCAATGATGTAGCCTAGGTAATGGACCTTGTCCATTCAAAAATATCATTTTTCCAAGTTGGCGTATAGCTTGTGCTGCCAGAGGGTGTGAAAAACCTGCTGAATATACTGCAAGTGTTCTGCCCAAGTCTTGCTGTAAATGAGAATGTCATCCAGATACACGACTACAAAAGTATTGGTGAATGGTTGTAGGATATTTTCCATCATCCTCATGAAAGTGGTTGGAGCATTTATCAAACCAAAGGGCACGACCAACCATTCAAAAAGGCCTTCCTTTGACTTGAAGGTGGTCTTCCATACATTTGTCTATTCTATCGGGACCTGGTGGTAGCCAGACTTCAAATCAATCTTACTGAAGTATTTGGCTCCCATGAGTTGATTAAGGAGGTCGTCGATTCAGGGAATCAGGTACTGGTTTCTGATTGTGATTTTATTCAGAGCCCAGTAATCAATGCAGAGTTGCCAAGTTCCATCTTTCTTCTGTACCAACACGATTGGGCTCCCACAAGGTGATGAGATGGGATGGATGTGCCCCTTGTGGAGAAGTTCTTGGATCTATTGCTTGATCTCCTCATTCTCTAATAGAGAGCGACGATAGACTGACCCATTGGGCAGCGGTGCGCGAGGGGTCAGATTAATGGGGTACTTGACTTGACAGTGCAGAGGTACCCCAGTATGTGAGGAGAAGATATCTGAGTATTCTTCAACGACCTTATCTACTTGCTTCTGCTGTGTTGAGAGGTCGGCCACAGAGACCCTAGATGTGGATGTGATATTTTGCTCATTCTGAGAGAGAATCACAAAGAATAAAAAATTCCCCGTCTGAGAGATGACCTTCCTGCATTTCTTAGAAGAGATCAAGGAAATATCACTAGGTGGGACTGCCTAGGGTATCCTGTACAATTTCCTGTTCAAAGTAATAATAAAACTATGAGGCCTAGACTCATATACAACATGACTTTTCCATAAATAAAATTGGCCCAAAATAAAATCACAAACTTCTAGAGGAGCAACATCAAACAATACCTAGTCTTTGAAGGTCTTGATGCCGCATGAAAGTCGAAATTGTTGGATGACACGAAGATCGCTTCCTTGGTGGAGCCATCGAATGGTGTAGGGTTATGGGTGCGGCGTTGTCGGAGGGGTCATCCTCTTGATGACCTCTGCTAATATGAGGTTCTTCTGGCTACCGCTATCAACGATGAAGTGTTGTGGGGTGCCTTTTACCCACATCTATGAATGGAAGAGGCTCTCTCCTTCTTATGGCTTGTTTGGTTCACCAGGCTGGAGCTTGGTGGTAGCAACGGTGGCACTGGGTTCCATGTCAATGATCTGTCTTCCCCTTTCTGGTTTTGACTCAGAGTCAAAACCCGCATCTGAGTTAGAGGCTTTAACTTCGGCCACCAACGAATTCTTTGAGCGACAGTCAGTAGTGTTATGCCAAGGGATCTTATGGAAGTCGTACCACTTCCTGGTATCTTTCTTTGTCTTTCTGGTGTCCTTCTTTTCTTGTGGCTTGGACTGGTTGTCTTGATACTGTCCATATTTTATTTGTCCTTTTTTCTATGGGTTGGGGTCACCCTTTCCTGGATTTTACTGTGAGGGGTTCCCAAGCCCTAATTGTCATGTCTTTTGTTTGAGCTTCTGCTCGATTTGGATGACATATCAGTAGGCCATGCCCAAGGATGAGATGTCAAGAAATTCCATTTAGCTCTGGATGTATCTATGTAGAGCCACGATACTTGAGCACCATATGTTTCTTTGAATCTTTGATACCCATCTTGGTGCGCAAGGTATGGAAGATATTTGTGAACTCTGGCACTACTTGGTCTCTTTCTTGCCGCAGTGTGGTCCATTTGTTATACAAGTCGTCATAACTTCCGATAGGGTAGTATTATTCCTTAACAACATCCCTAAAGGATTCCCAGGTGGTCGTGACTGCAAATAATGAGGGTTCCTCTGTTTCCTTTTTCTCACAGAAAGTTTCCCACCAATCTTTGACATGGGGAATGAATTTGAGGAGCGCAAAACTAATATTTTCTCTATTCGAAAAGTTATGGATAGAAAAATACCCTTATATTAGATTAAGCCCCTTGTCTACAACATCTTCGTCTATCTAACCTTCAAATACATGAATATAGAAGTTTATTTGTACCTTGAAGGGGGCAGCGCCTTCGCTCGAAGAAGATGCATCACCTGTTGGTAGCCATCGAAGGATTTGCGCAAAACTATCCATCATCTTGTTACTCTGTTGCGTGAGGGATTCCTCAAGCAACATTTTGAAATAATCTCCTGTCCTATCATATTTCTTTTCTCCTACCATGAGAGGTCGCTTGGGCGTGTGAGAGATTTTGTCCTCAAGAGAAACGAGATCGAGACCCAATTCTTTGTACTCCGACCTCGTTGGGGACATGCATTAAGACAACAAGGAGCAGACCGCTTTGATACCATTGATGCAGATTTTATGAGAATAATGAAATGAATACAGATTATTAATAGATGCTTAACACAAAATAACAAAGATACAGTAAAAATGGTTTTCTATTCAATAAGGAAATAAGTTGAAACAGTAAAATGCAGTGGAAAACAAGCTTGCTAGAATGGTGGCAGCTTATCTCTGAGAAGAGATGTGACGGTTGCGCTCATTTGCAAGAAGATGGTTACAATAAGGCTATGAATACCTTTTACAATAAACAAGAATGTCAAAAACCCTGACATCCAAAAACCTAACCCTAGGAGATGAAGCGCTAAAATTCATGTGGGCCTTGTTTGGGTAAGTCAATACATCAACTTCCCGACGTCGTAACTTTTTCATATGATCTCCGTTTGACGCACTCAATACCTCATTAGAAATATCTATCAGAGGACTACAACTTTGATGTGAGAAACATCGAAGGACCTTTCGTGTTGCTCCCCGGTTTCCCAAAAAACGTCGTTTAGGGCCTCGAAACGACTCTGGAAGTTTAGGACCTGAAAAACTACTAAAAACAGTAAATGATCAAAATTGACAATTTTTTTTGAGCCAGTTGGAAAAGGTGGGTGACCACCGATATCCACCTGGATCATCTTTCTCTCCTTATTCATCAACAACAAGGTTTTTTTGGAGAGGGGCTTGGACTTTTTGATCATCCCTATCCCTATTTCTTTGATCTCTTGGGAGGACCCGAGGGCCATTATTTGGTCTTATGAAATTACCTCTATTATCAACATTTTGTGTGTTCCTATAGTTCTGTCTTCCTTCAAGTTTCAACTTCTCCATTTCAGCAGAGAGTGATTTTACCAATTTTGTAAGTTCATCGATTTGAGGGTGGACAACAGGGGATTCTAAGGTTGAAGCTTCCATCCAACCTTTCCTTCTATCTCTATCAGACTTTCCCCTAAGTTTGTCAGCTTCCAATATGTTAGATTCTACTTCCAAAGCTGCATCTTGCATATGAGCTAGAGAGGTAGATCTTCTTTCTCTCAACAAGAGGCAAAACTCAGGGTCAAAAGCATTGTCATAGGTAATCTTGGTAGAGGTTTATGTAGGATTTATTTCAGTGGGAATTTTGTTGTAAATTCTATTAAATATTTTTGAGAAATCTGAAACATATTCCCCCTCTTTCCTCTTAAGTGAGCCAAATTCTGTAATATAATAAAGGAAATCCTGTTTATTCCCCTAATGCCTCAAGAAAACATCATCCAAAGCTTCAATCCCAACAATAGATCCAAGAGTCAAACCCCTAAACCATTTTCTAGCTTCACCATCAAGGCTATGTACAAATAACCTCATCCATACATCTTCATTATCAATGCTAATATTATCTGCATAACTATAAAAAGGTGCAAGGTGTTCCTCTGCAGTTATGTCTTCCTCCCCTGTGAACTTGGGCATGTACTTAAGGTACTCTCCAACTCGGAGAGTATTCACAGGATGCGGTAAAATAAGAGGGGCATATCTAGCAACCACTATGTCATCCATCCTATTTCTAGGAATATTAGCACTTGCCATTGGATTGTGAGCTGTAGGATAAGGAGGGGGAGATGGAGATTTGAAAGATACAAATGCATCTTGGATTTTTGGAGAAAGAGGAAGCGTTTGAGTCTTGGAGGAAGATGGTATACGATTTGAGGGAAAAGAGGTTTCCTCTTCTTGAGTCACAACAACTTTGATAGGAGGAGGAGTAGGAAAGACCAAAGTAGGAAAATATTTAAGATTATCAATCCTGAACCAACTTACAACATCAGGAGAAGCAAGGGTTTCAAAATTTAACTCTTTCAATTTGGGGCTAAAAGAAGAGTATTCAACAAGAAAATTTTCAAAATCCAAACTTCTAGAAACTTGAGCAGAATATAAACGAGGAGAATTGGATATGGCTAGTAGAGTTTTAAGAGTAGAGTAATGTAAAATACCAGGAGTACTTGGTAAAATAGTATAATAGCCTTATTGAGAATCCTTTCCTTTCTTGATAATATTCTCTGCGTCAGCTTCAGGTGTTTCCAAAGGCAGATGTGGAGTAGACCTCGTGTGTCTATCTTTGGGAGCCACAACTAAAACAATGGAGTTTCCAGGCGCAAGATGCAATCTTTAATATAATGATTTCTAATGCACCTTCAAAATTAGTATTGCTTTGTCGTTCAATCCCAGGGAAATGTATTCAATTCATTCCTCGACAACGGTGCCAAGAATGTTAGCACTGAGAGTCACCCTCAGATTGAAAGAGGATAAGCCCAGTACCCATCAAAAGGTTTGTGAATGTAAATTTATGATGAAAGGTCAGATGGACAAAACTCAACATAAGAATGCTTTAACACACAAATCTCAGCTAGAATGCATAAGAAGATGAGTTTTTTATTAACTCCAGTTAGTGGTTTAAGGACAAAGGTGAATGGAAGGAAGACTTATTGAGGAAGGTGGATACGTCTACTATAAACATCAGGCCTTCAAGCAGCTGGGTGAAGAAAAAATCAGTCACAGGAACCTCTTGAAACTAAAGTTTAAAACACTGAAAAACATTCATAGCAACATTATAATTAAACATCCATTATAACACAACCACAACATCTCATATGGATCATTCAATCATGAGAATTTCAGAGTAAGAGGAAACAAGATGATGAAAGGAAATTGACTTCTATTAATGAAAATGTCTCAA
>SNQJ01S0068056.1:47106-92276 GCA_010110895.2 Picea sitchensis
ATTGAGGAAGGTGGATACGTCTACTATAAACATCAGGCCTTCAAGCAGCTGGGTGAAGAAAAAATCAGTCACAGGAACCTCTTGAAACTAAAGTTTAAAACACTGAAAAACATTCATAGCAACATTATAATTAAACATCCATTATAACACAACCACAACATCTCATATGGATCATCCAATCATGAGAATTTCAGAGTAAGAGGAAACAAGATGATGAAAGGAAATTGACTTCTATTAATGAAAATGTCTCAAGTCCCATACATAACCAAAGAATAGCTCCACTTAGTCAAAATATTACAAAAGGGATCTCTGCTCAACCATCTGACCTCCTCAAATCATTCATCTGATGTATTTATAATCAAGACAGTAGTTGGTCTCTTCTCTTGTCTGTTTTGTTCCTTCTGTCAGAAGGAAAATTTGATCAGTATGGGCATGCAAGAGAGAATTCCCTTTGTGGTAATTCGGGATGACAACTTTCTATCTCCTCGGCCAGACCCTCCATGCTTCCATTTAAGGGGGGTAGCCAAAATTTCAACCACCAGTCCTTCTTTCATTAACTTATTTCTTCTTGGGATCAGGATGTGGAAAAACTGCCCTCTGTGGTACTTCGGGCTGAAAGTTTTGTCTCCTCGTCCAGACCCTCAATGCTTCCATTTAAGGGGGTAGTTGATTGTTCTCTTTCCTCTGGTGACATATTGGTCACGGTCTGGTAACACTTTTCTTCTCCTTGTGACACTCCTTTAATGAATTGGCTTAACACCCAGTTTATGTTTCCATGCGTTGATCTCAGATTGGACCCCATATAAGCACGTGATTGCGGAAGCTTCCAAGGGAGGTTTGGGTCCACACTGCTTCGTCCCTCGCAATCCCCCACCAAATTCCATGTAGATATTTATATATATCATGGTTTCGATTGCAGGACCACTCTAGAATATATCATTCGAGCATGTTCTATCCCCACATTGAAGTGTGGCTGTCAATCTGCTGCAAATCCGCGAGATGGGAAACCCTTCTATTGTAGCGCTCCCGCTAAAATTTATCCGTCTGCCAAATCCAGAACCCTTTTATACCATGCTTAGATATGGAGCCAATTTTAGTGCTTGGGAGCTTTGAATGCTGAGCAGGAATACCTCCCGGAGGATGATCTCCGGAATCTGATATGGTGGCCTGAATCTATATAATGTCACAACTAGTGATGGATAAGCGCCATGTGTCTTCGACACTTCGGGCTTCAAGATGTTTGGATGGAAATCTACTGAAGTCACTTTCTCCCAGTTGATGTGGTAGCCTCTCGTTAACTTCTAGAATTCGGGCCTTCCGATGATACTGCTACAAAGATTAACAGTTCTTGTTGATTTGACATCAACGATCCAAAATTACTTCGAGAGTTCGGGCTTTGAGAGTTTTCTTCTGTTTGTTCACGCAATCCTTCGAAGTTCCATATCACCGAAGTGAGAGATATGCCTCCATGTCTCCTCTTGTTTTGGATGGTCGAGATTCACTTAGAGAGTTCGGGCTTTAGGCCTTTTCAATGCATAGCTCATACAATCCTCCGGAGCATTGTATTTACAGAGTGAGAGATATGGCGCTGTGTGTCCTCTTGGATTTGATGATCGATATTCACCTCAGAAGTTCGGGCTTCAAGTCTTTTCAATGCACAACTCTTACAATTATCCGGAGCATCGTATTTCTGGAGTGAGAGATCTGGCACCGCGTGTCCTCGTTGATGGACAGTCCAGATGAACTTCAAGATTTGGGATTTCGAGAGTCCTTTACTCACTCAAATTTTTCTTGCTTCCTCCCAGAGTACGAGATCACCTGCTACGTGTCCCTTGATTGAAGATCAATGATCCCGAGTGACTGTGGGCTCACAACTTGCACAAGATTTAACTTCCTTCCCGATCCCCACAATGCGAAGATGCTCATTCATAGAGGGATTGATATGCACTGTTGATCTATTGATATATCAATATCAACGATCCTGAGCGATTTTAGGATCACAACTTGTAGAAACTTTAATTTGCTTCTTGATCCCCGCAATGCTTCCCCACCGTCGATCTCTCTCCAATGATATATGACAACCGTGACCTATTCTTTGCTTCATCTAATGGCTGATTTGAACTATACATGGGATCTCCACCATTGAAAATCGATCCTGTGTGCTCGCTTGTATTCCAAGCTCAAAATGGATGGCCTTGAACACTGCATTTCGCTCGTGGATTTTTCCTGTGCAAACAAAGGACTTGGACGAGCTGCAAAAAAATACATATGACCCGTGACAACTTCATGTGATAACACCTTCAACCTTTTTCATTTCAAATTCAGTGCTCCGAGGTTGCTATAACATATAACAAAGAAACAAAGCTATAGTTAGTGCTCAACCATATACAAGAGATAATGCAAATAAGAGAATAGTATAAATTTGCCCAGTACAAAGACTAAGTATTTAAGACATATAATTTTAGAACTTGTTTTAGTTGTGCACCTTATAAGTGTTACTGTAGTCATTGTATATAGATTTACAATCGTATTCATCATTTAATTCCATCATGATTCTTCAAAAATCAAGACTAAACAGATATGGAACGACTTGTTGATGTCTCCCACTCAGAACACTCACATAGATGGTATCTGGGATAAGAAAAAGGGGAAGAATAAGGAATTCATGGACCTCTATCACATGAATGGAACCAACAAATAGCACAACTTCTCAAGGTTTCAATTATGTTACAAGATGAAGAATATCTTCTAAGATTGGGCACTGGGGAACTCATCCCGAGATAGATCAATGAATTGTCCATTTAGTTTACAAAGAATGATTTCTACAAGACGAGGTCCAGATGTGAAAATGGTGATGGAATATGATTTGGAAGACCCAAAGTCCAACATAAAACTAATGGCTATATGTGGTTTTCCTCAGAGAATAAAATCTTTCCCTGTGATAATTTGCAAAGAAGGGGATGGAAAGGTCCTTGTAGATGCTTGCTCCACAATGAAAACTCTGAATTTGTCTCACAAATCCTTGTGCACTGCCATTTTACAAAGATATATGGTACTATGTCCAGGGCATGAAAGTGGTCATATGTGATTGGAAAGGGGGCATCCTGGAAAATGCACTAAACGTATGGTTTCAGAAACAGAAAGATGAGGAGAACATCCCATTTCCTTTTTTGTATGTTAGTATGGCTATGACAGAGGTGGGTTCTGTATCAAGCATTGACATGCTTGTGCATTGTTTGAGGCCACTGGAGATAACTGAATGTGTAGATAATTTCTTCTCAAGCTATACAATGGTTTTAATTTCAAAATCCTTTTAGGAGATTAGCGTTTGGGCGCCTCTTATTTCTGAAATGAATTTGAGACGTCAATCAGTTTTTCAAACCATGATCTGGGTGACCCTACTACTTTATCACCCCTACTAAAGTTTCATCATTCTGCCAAATTTTGGAATTCTTCTAGCCATACTTAGACATGGTGCCAATTCAGGACTTCATAAGTTTTTGAATATGAAGTGTGAAAGTCTCTCAGAGTGACTTTCTCCCGAAGTCATTAACCCATGCCTACTTTTAATTAACCTGATATTAATTTAACCATCCTTATCAAGGAATTTGGGACTTCGAATATTCGACACTTCCGTACTTTCCAAATGCATATTTTGTACAACTCCTGGAGTAGTACATACATGTGCAATAAATGAAGAATGGCCACTATGCATGTGGGACTCCGAAAGACAACTAGCTATACTAATTTAATCAAACAAAAACAATAACAAAAGCTTGTCGGTGCTAAGTGTCCACCATGATGCAAACCTCGACATGTTCTTAGCCATGTCTCATCCACAAAAATAATAAATATCCGCGGAAGAGATAAGGTTCTCAAATATGCCCATGTCTACAAGCCATTTGTCACCTTCCTAATCTCTTCATTACCTTACACACTGCCATCTGTCTTGACACCTTTGTCACTGGGATCTAATATGGAATCATTTTTCTACCCTTTACGCCTATAGTTTATCCCTTTGGTAAACACATGCAATGAACATAATGGCTTGCAATGGCTGCACACGAGCGTGATTTAGTACCATCCCTCAGTTGACATAGCGACTTGCAATGTATGCACAAGTGGATAAACCAAAACCATTCCAACGCCGAGTATGTGAAGATGTAAGGTATGGTAAACATAAGAAGTGAACATAATGGCTTCCAATGGGTGCAAAAGAAGGTTATTTTGTACCATCCCTCAGTTGACAGAGTGACTTGCAATCTATGCACGAGAGGGTAAACTAGAATCATCCCAGCACCGAGTATGTGAAGATGCAAGGTATGATATATGCAATAAAAAATTTCCTATTAGTTGTTTTAAGAGGTTTTGAATACTATTTTATTGGTTAAAACATGTGGACCCTTGGCCTAATCCTTTGGGATCCCTCAATTTTCCCGAACCTATTGATAATCCCCCTAATCCTGCGATTACACATCTTGTTTCTCACAAGTCTAGTGATCCATATCCCATAATCTATAAAGAAGCCAATGCTCAAACTCCAGTGTCCACTAAGAATTTAACTTGCCAACAAAGGAGAAACAAGAATTAATGTTTGAACTCGGGTTGTTTTTTGTTTTCTCTTCATCCTCCACCTAGGATTTGCATCTTAGGTCCTGCAACTTTTTCTTTTATAACTTACTGAAACATGTAATTGAGAAAAATGCATAAGGGTCGATAATGTTGTCGAATTTTCTTGCAACTTTCTTAAGTTTGTACCATACCTAGTTGCAGTTTTCTTCTACAAGAACATTTTGAAAAGGCAACAAGATTGCTTGTTCAACACTTTTTGGGGTGGTGATGCATTCCTGTTTCTTTGATCTAAGTAGTCACATTTAAGGATTTTCTGTGAGAGAATTTTTACTCAGTTATTATTTCTATATATATATATATATATATATATTTTTTTTTTTTTTTCAACACCTCCCAGTATTGAACATCCCTACTTGCAAACTGTAAATAGTAAGCAGTAAAAATAATATGAATGAAACCATGGTATTGAAACTTACCTATGAATGATGAACGACAGAATCATAGGTCCAATTGCGGGTGCAAGATCTCAACCCATGCAAAGTGCAACAACAGGTCCAACTGTGTGTGTAGGACCTCAACGTTGCAAAGTTGAAGCAAACAAGGATGAAGGATTTCAACCCTGCAAAGTGAAAGAACAGGTTGAATTGCAGGTGCAGGACTTCAAACTTTCAAAGTTGAAGAAAACAATAGAAAGAAACAAACAATAAACTAGTGAGAAAACACCAAGAGGTCCAACTACAACTGCAGGACCTCAACTTTGCAAAGTTGAAGCAAACAACAATAAGCAACATCCAGCGAACCAATGAGCAAGCAACAACTAGTGAGAAAATAGTGAACCAATGAAGTAACATGGAACATATGATGTATAAGAAACTCCATCATTATAGTCGACTATGCGAGTGTCGATGGACAACAATATTTCCCAAATTCACTGCATACAAGATTGTCTCCAAATATTGGAGAAAAATGTATTGTGATAGGCCTGTTAAGTAAACATTTAAGGCTGTCAGGCCTGTTAGGTAAACATTTAAGGCTGTTAGGACTGTTTAAGGGCCTCGCACTGTGTAAAAATTTAAAAAATAATGCATTGTGTCAGTCTTGTTTAAGTACTTAAAAAAGAGTGTCCATGCTCAAAACTTTGGATATGTAAACATTTAAATAAAAATAATAAAAATTCAAAAAGAGTGTCGATGCTCAAAAATTTGGATATGTTAACATTTAAAACATTAGGAATAGCGAAGCTGGAAATAAGACTTCAAATCTATTCTCCAATGAGATGATGACAAATAGGTTTTTTTTATTATATAAAAAATAATGTTTTTAGTTCTCTAGTTCGAACAATAGAGATTATGCGAAAATTTATAGTCCAAGGACAAATTAATATGAAGTCAATGAATTATCGATCACTATAGTCCCTCTGTGCCTTCGACAGGGAATAAAAATAAGTACTCCATTTAATAAAATCCCCTGCAAAAAACTAAAAACATTTCTCAGAATCATATTATTTTCATGTAATTAAACCCTATCTCCCTTATATCCACATTACATTATTCTCACTAAAAATGTATATCCACATTCCATTATATCCTTCTTGAGTTAATATATATTTACAGATTGCATTCTCATGTAAATCCATACATGTTAAGACACCAATTTAAATACACTTACATTATATCATTTTTATGAAGACAACATGCTTGCATTATGTCTTTCACTCGCATGTCGTATTGTCTTTTCTCTCATGGTCAAAATAAGGAAAAAGTTCACGGATCAATGTGACCATGAAAAATTTACTGCGTAGATCATGATACATTGAAGTTAGAACTTTAAAATTAAAAAAAAAAAAGACAAATGTGTTGATGAACATTGTATACTCTACGCACTAGGATAATATTTTGTTCTTTGCTCATCTAAATTTTTGTCTATCCTAAAAGAAATTTTTATTTTATTTTTATGTTAATTTTGAATTGGTCATAGAATAGTTAACAAAACCTTGATATAATTAATTATAGGTTTATTATTCAAGTTTATGGCCCATGGTATTGGGTAACCCATGGTCTTATATATTATGAACCCTATCTAATATCTTGAGACACTCAATTGTAAGATGCCTCATGTTGACCCGTAGAGGCTTGGGTGACCAGTTTACTTTGGAGTGCATGATGTAGCATGACGTAGGTAAAGAAAGAATGAAATTTCTGCTCATTAATCCAGTGAAGAGCACAACTGTGAAAGTGTATTTTAACAGTTGTTAGTTGCTGAAGAATACATTGAGCTTGCTTTGGAGTGTTGGTTTTTTCTCTTGAAAGGGTTTCCCCACAAAATCATTGTCTCATTATCATGCATGTCATGTGTGTTTTGTATTATTTCTTTTCAGTTTTAACATGTGGTATGTTGGCACAGTGGCAAACCCAGGGTTCAAATCTAACAGTGCACCAACAAACCCTAACTACTTGCCCTTTCGGCAACACCTGCGAAGCATATCCAGTCTCACCCAAAGTAGGAATAGGGGGTTGCAGGACACATGTGTATACAACCAGAGGAAATGCAAAGTGATTCAAAAACACAACGCAAAACAATCTAGATATTCTCTACCACTCTTAAGCTTACTTCGTGAGTTATATCCCTAATCTAACACAACAATGCAGTAATAATATATCATATGAACAATAACACAACATCAACTAGAAAGAAAATAAGGTATACATGGTTCACCCTCTCCCTTGGGCTACGTCCATAGAACTGGGTTTCTTGATATATTAGATGAGAACATACAGTTCTATTTGCACACTTAGCTGCAGATATTTATCTCTCTTTCTATTCCCTTCCTGTGCACCCAACTGTAGTGTTGATCTTCGCACCCAGTTGAAGATCCAGAATACAAAATCAATATTGCTCTCAACAACAATAATCAACCATGAAAAACAACCAACACTAACCAACGAACAACCCTCTCAACTCTTACATACCTTTATTTATACATTACATGACTCTCAGACAACCTTAGACTGAAGCCTAGGCATCAAAACCCTAGATCCAAAACCCTAGGTCCACTTGAACCACATTTTAAGGGCTTCGCCAGCCTGTCCTTCCTTATTTTCCATGAAGTTCTCCAAAGCATCCGTTGGTGTCTTCTTCCGCTTGCTGAGTTGTCCACGATCCCTCTTCCTTGCTGATTTTTCTTCCTTCATCTTCTCTTCCAACGACTAGATTTTCCTTTTCTTTGCTCCTTATTTTATGCTTCTTCGACCCCTCCTCAGTTTATGTGCCTTCCGCGTATTTCATACTTCTCCTTTTTTCCTTACATAACCAAGGGCTAACAAGCCCCCAACACTCACATGTGACTGGTCCCGAGTCACTTCAAGATTGAGCCTTCTACAATAGTTCGAGTGCAGACTGCATGTAGCAGCTTGTGATTTCTGCTCTGTCCCTCCCCATCTTGTGCAGATTGTATTTTCTATGTTTGGTACCCAGTTTCAACTACACTTGGTACCTAGACCCTTATTCCTTAGCTTTTACTAAGAGCTGTGAGGCAGCTGGTTGCCACAATACAACTTCAACTGGCTCCCATTTACCAAACCTTCTTTCCATTCTCCATTAAGGGTATTCAATTGCGCAACTCCTCCTTATGTAACATAGGCAACCTCAAATGTCCCTAGCCAATGTGTCTTGAACTTACCTGGATGCTTCATGAACTTGTTGTCATATAACAATACCAGATCTCCTTCCTTAAATGATTTCTTCTTGATGTGTTTATCATGGTAAGCCTTCTCTCACTCTTTTTGTACTTGCTGATGAAATCCCACAATAAACCTATCTTCCTCCAGTTCCAGCAATTGCACAAGCCTCTCTTGAACAACGCTGGTGTCATCCATTCTTGTAAATGCTGCAATTATTAAACTAGGAACCAAATATTACATAGGTACCACTGCTTCCAAGTCGTAAACTAACTTGAATGGGGTCCACATTGTTAACTTTTTGCAAGTGGTTCTGTAATCCCATAACACTGCTGAAATTCTTAAATCCCAATCACCTCTGTTAACAATGAAAATCTTAGTCAGCGTTGTCTCCAAGATCATATTGAAATCTTCAACTGTACCATTCGCCTGTGGGTGGTATGGTGTGCTCTTATGATGGTGAACTTTGAACTCCTAAGTCAAGGCTTCAATAGTTTTGTTGATGAAGTGTGTGCCTTGATCACTCATGAGGATCTTCAGGCATCCAAATATGGTTATAATATCTTCAAATATGAACTTCACAACTATAGCTGCACTACAGTCCTTAACTGCTCTTGCTTCTCCCCATCTGGTCAAATACTCTGTAGCAGTGACGATGTATCAAGCTCCTGTGCGCTTTCCTGGTGGGTTAATAGGTCCCACAAAGTCAATAGACCATTTCTCAAATGCTTGTAATGTTAACTGAGGTACTAAAGGAATTTCATCTCTTCTAGAAGGATTCCCTACTCTTTGGCACACATTGTAGGCTTTGTAGTATTCCTTAGCATCATTATGTAAAGTAGGCCACCATAGGCCAGCTCTGAGAATTTTCTGCACTGTTACTTTCCCTGCATAGTGTTCTCCTATGATCTCTTCATGTGCTTTTGCAAGAATCAATGGTCTTTCTGCCTCCATAACACATCTCCTCCAGATCTCATCTAGTCCCATATTATATAACTGACCAAATATAAGTTTAAAGTCAACAACGTGGACTACCAACTATTTCTTCTGAATGACTCTAAACTCACGAGGTTCCATTCCCATGGACAAGAACTGAACTATCTCAGCGAAGTGATCATTGACTTTTCTGATGTCCAACAACTGTGGATCTGGTAGTGTATCCTCGAGACTAGTAGGTTCCTCTCCATGTTCTAACTTGGATAAGTGGCCAGGTCCCTTATTCATTCTTCCTGTCTTGACCATAATCTCAAAGTCATACTCCTGGAATAGTAGTAGCCATCTACATGTTCTTCCCACCAACACTGGCTCGTTGACTAAGTACTTCAATGCAGAATGATCAGTGAACATCTTAAAATGTCCTCCCAACAAATAGTGTCTAAACTTTTGTAGCACATATACCATAGTCAAGCCTTCTCTTTCAGTCGTAGTGTAGTTTCTTTCAGCTGTAGAAAGCTTCCTTCTAGCAAAGGTGATGGCGTGGTCAATGTATCCTGCACCTGGATGTGTTAAAACTGCTCCTAATGCAATGGAAAAAGCGTCGACATGAACATTGAACTCCTTACTCCAATCTGGAAAGACCGAAATAGGTGCAGTGACCATTTTCTTCTTTAGTGTGTCAAAGCTCTGCTGGAATTCTTCTGTCCATTGGAACTTACTATCTTTCTTTAATATCTTCTCCATGGGTGTTTTTATATTTGCATAACCCTTAATAAAATTCTTATAGTATCCAGTGTGTCCTAGTGCAGTGCGCAACTATCTAACCAAAGTAGAGGGGGTAGATCAACAATGATAGCAATCTTGGAAGGATCTACCAACAATCCATGTTTACACACAATATGCCCTAGCATCACTCCAAAGGGTGAAAATAAGATACACTTTTTCAAATTCAGGGAAATCTGACATTGCCTGCAGTTATCTAACATCAATCTCAAACATTCAATATGGTCTTTCATTAGGCTAAAGACAATCCAATCATCAAAGTATGCTTCCAAGAACTTTTGTAAAAAGTACTTAAATGCTTCGACCACCACCCTAGAAAAGATGGYTGGTGCATTCTTCAAGCCAAAAGGCATCACAATGTACTGGAAAGAACCCCATTCTGTTGCAAATGTGGTCTTATGTCRATATTCCTTAGCAATTCTGATCTGGTGATAACCTGAAAATCCATCTATGAATGAGTAGACCTCTTGTCCTCCTACATTATCTAGAACTTCATCAGTAAAGGGTGTAGGAAAGGGGTCATGTAGGCATGCATCATTAATTTTCCTTAAATCTACACAAATTTTGATTTCTCCTCGCTTCTTATCTTGGACCACCATAGGGTTGATCCATTTAGATTCTTCAATTAGTTCTATGATTCTTGCTTCCAACATTCTATCCAGTTCAATCTTAACTTTTTGCTTATATTTGGGATTCAATCTGTAGGGTCTCTTCTTGATGGGTCTCACATCTGGTCTCAGAGGGATCTTAATCTCCCCCATGGGCCCTTTAATTCCCTTCAAGTCTGTGAACTTGGTTGGCAAGAAATCTTGATATTCATGCAATAGCTCTGTGATCTTGCTAATAGTAGCATCATCCCAATAGTCTACAACATTTGCTAACTTAGGTGTTTTCTCTGTTCCAATATTAACCTTATTAATTTTAATGGGCTGCCCAACAAAGGATAATTCAATCATTGGCCCTTCTATGTCTCTTTGTCCTTCAGTTTCTAAAATGTTTACATCCCCTGGGTCATCATCCTCATCAACATTAATATTGTAGAAATCCTGTAACTGCTAAAGAGGCGCAGTCCATTCATCTTTTTCTTGGTCAAGAGGGGGGTTAGGTGCCTCCTCAAAGACCTTCTGTCTTATGACTTGTAAATCCTGATCTACTGTAGGGTACTGAATTTTGAATAAGAAGGTAGCTATAAAGTTCTGAGTTATACCGTACCAATCTGTAGTAACGAAGTGCAACTCTACTTGAAGATACCAGTTGATAGGTGTAGTGTCCAAGGTTCTAATGAACTTGTGCACCGACTGTTCTTTAGGAATAATGCTCCATGCTTCCTCATAACTTCGCACATGGTCCTTAGGAAAACTATGACCTGTGTATCGAACTTCGCATCCTTCAGCCTGGTCTAAGAAGCGCACTGTCAACAAGGTGCGACATTGTAGCTACTCTACGATGTTCTTTTTATGTTTTCCCCACCATCTAGTTGGTGTATCTTTCAATGCTTAATCTAGTGCCAACATCCTCTATTGTACTGGTACAATTCTATCAAATTCAGCTAGAAATGTCTCTAAATGATTCAATCCATAAAAAGTAGGAATATTACTTACTTATGTGCCAATCCAGCGAACTCCTCTAGTCAATCTGGCACATCGCCGTGTAGAGACTTCGTACATTCTGTTCTGCCAATTNTCAAATTCAGCTAGAAATGTCTCTAAATGATTCAATCCATAAAAAGTAGGAATATTACTTACTTATGTGCCAATCCAGCGAACTCCTCTAGTCAATCTGGCACATCGCCGTGTAGAGACTTCGTACATTCTGTTCTGCCAATTTTCCAATGCTTCCTCTGAATCTCATGACATGCACTTTCACTTCGCCAACTGAGATTTCCATTTGTTGTAGGATTAATGTAATCCTGTTGTCTTGCTGTCAGTTTGTAGATGTTTTCTAGCTCCTAGGCACGATCTTCTTCTCTTATTGGTTCTGTGTATCCGCGACCTTCATATGGGTCAAGAGGTGCAATGACCTTAAGGCCATTACCCTCAAATGTCATTCTCCTCTTCTTCAGGTCAACAACAGTCGAATTGTTGAAATCCCAATCAATTCCTAACAAGGCAAGATAAGGACAACTATCATCAACAATCTCAATCACTTCAAAGTCTGCAAATGTCTTTACCCCATCGATGTCCACAGGGACATTCTCTAGTCTTCCAAAGGGGCTCACCACCTGCTGATTAGCCATCCTGAGCCTGATAGGGGAGTAAATCAATCTAGGTTTTCCCATCAGTGCCCACGTTTTCTTCGTCATAACATTTACTTATGTTCCCAAGTCGAGGACCACAGAGTCTACGTCGTAGTATCCAATCTGAGTGCTAAGGTGAAATTCCTTGTTTGTCCTTCTTTTCCTTGATACTTGATTCACAAATCTACTTAGCATATGGTCTACCCTCCCAATTTCATACTGTCTTACTAGGTGTTGCAGCTCCTGCACAACTTTCTCATCTTTAATCAAATTGATACAAGTGTATAAGAAGTCCATGAGATTGCTTACCTCTTTTCCTTGTTTAGCTAAGAAAAACTGATCAAATGATGGTGGCATTTCACATTCCCTAACTTCTGGTTGTGCCTTAGATGAAGAATCTCGTTCTCCTACAAATTCTTCCTTGATTCCTCGAAAGTATGCCTTTCTCTCCGTGGATCAAACAACTATGCCTTCTCTGTAGCTCCTCTGGTCCCTGATCCTTTTGCAATCTTTCCTGGAGTTTCCCTATCTTCTCTTGTAGTAGCACCTCCTCTAGTAATAAAAACAACTCTGGGGTCCTCACCACGAGGTTCTGCTGATATTAATTGGACTTGTTGGTTTTCTCCTTGTCTTTCCTGAAGTTTAGCCAACAACACTGGAAATTATTCGATAACATGATAAAACCAGTTACAGTAGTTGCAAGTAGTACAAGGGTTCTGACAATCCCTCGCCAAATGACCTAGATGGGTGAATTTATAGCAGATGATCTGACCTCTACCTTGGCCCATACCTCCTCCTAGTCCTCTTCCTATCAATCCACCACGAGGGTTGAAGCTTCCTCTACCCGGGGATTTGAACTACACATTATTTCCTTCTTGCTGAGATTCTCCTTGAATTCTATATGTATCCCTTGATCTTTCATGCATGAGATCGTAAGACCTACAATCCTTCTCATCATGCCCCACAGATTTACAAAATGTGTAGTAAATATTGGTAGGTGTCTGGACATATTTTTGCATGTAATAACATTCCCCAGGGCGATGTCTAGTTATACATACCTCACACCAGGGTACAGTAGCCTGCTTCAAAGTATTAGGTGCTCCAGAGGCCAAGTATTCATGAAATAAGGGAAATTTCTCTTTGTCATGGCCTTCTAATTTACATCTGATACACAAGATATCTTCTCTTTTCTCTTTTCCTTTATCTTTCTTCATATCTTCCACATGTAAGGATAATCTAGTTAACTGATTCAAAATCTAGATCATACTTGGATTGGATTCTCCTATAGGGGTTGCTTCTAGTTACATGGAGATCTCCAGCTCTTCATATTGTGAACAAACCTTCTGTTTCATTAGACAAACTCTGATATGTGGCAGGAGGGTAGCGATGAACCATTCTTTATTATGTTCATCTAGAATCTCTAAACTTAAATGGTCTGTCAAGGTCTTAAACCTATGATCAAGTTCCAAAACAGGTTTAGTTATCTTCTTCTTGATTTATTTTAAACTTGTTATGCACTGTGACTCCGAATTAGGTTTCTTGAACTCTACACTCATGGCAGTCTTAATGTCATTAAATGATTTAGGCTTTCCAAGTCCTTAAGAAAACTTCATATACAAGCTCAGTGCATGATCCCTCAAGGTAGTACAGAACTGATCTCTCTTAGCAGCTTCATCGGTAACTTGCTTAATGCTCCATACAACTTCACATAGCAACCAATTCTGGGTCGGATCTTCAGGTGCATCTCCTCTAAAAATAGGTAACCTCATTTCATCTGCCATAGTTCTTCCTTGGTTTCTTGACTGAGTATGTACTAAACTGCTTGTAAAAGTACTTTGATTGCCTCTGACTACTCTGGTTAGTCTGGTTACTTAATGCTTCAAAAACAATAGGAGGCGTACTAGTACTTACTTCGATAGTAGGTGCAGTTCCTGAAGTTTCTGGTTCTTCCTGACAAAGTTCTTCATATCCTACTTCCTCTGTTCTCACGGACTCTGAATACTCTTTATTTGTTAGATCTGCTTATTCTCCACTGTAGAATCCCTCATCTCCGTAGTTCTTCTTAAATAGGTTCTCAAGAGGAACCTCCCTGAACGATATCCCACTGCGCATGTGTCCAGCCTACTGTCACTATCCGAATTCTTGAACATTAGCTTCATTGTATTTTAAGGATATTCTTCTCATGCAATAACATCTTAATCCTTAGATTTAAAAAGTGTAGGATATTTCCTCTAGGTCCCTTAAATAAATACCTCTCTGCTTGACTATATGATTCCACTCTATTAATAAAAACTCAGTAATGTACCCTCTGATAGTGCTATCAAACCAGAGATCCACTGCTCTAGACACAACATTATCGACTCTCTTGACTTTCTTGATCAATGTTGCTGTCCAAACCACAGGTGGTCTAGATATGATCTCAAACTGAGTGTCTGCTAATCTGGCTAACCACTCGTATAACTCCTTATGAATTCCTCCAAAGAAAATCTCGTGTATGTCGGTAAAGATGTACCTTCCCAATCAGTCTTCTGTACTAATGCTAGGGTTCTTGTTCTGAGTTTTGAAGAAGTCCTTCTCTTGTTCTTCTATCCACTACTGAATCTCTATCTTCAATGGAAACCACCTTGAAATTCCCTCAAGAATATCCTGGTCCCGACAAAGGAACCATTTGTTGGCACAGGAGCAGATCTAGGGTTCAACTATAACAACACACCAACAAACCCTAACTACTGGCCCTTTTGGCAACACCTGCGAAGAAAATGCAGTCTCACCTGAAGTAGCAATATGGGGTTGTAGGAAACAAGTGTCTACAACCAGAGGAAATGCAAAGTGATTCCAAAACACAACACAAAACAATCTAGATATTCTCTTCCACTATTAAGATTTCTTCGTGAGTTATATCCCTTATCTAACACAACAATGCAACAACAATATATCATATGAAAAATAACACAACATCAACCAAAATGACAATAAGGTATACATGGTTCACCCTCTCCCAAGGGCTATGTCCACAAAACTTTGTTTCTTGATATATTAGATGAAAGCATACAGTTCTATCTGTGCACTTAGCTACAGATCTTTGTCTCTCTTTCTCTCCCCTTCCTGCACACCCAGCTGCAGGGTTGATCTTCACACCCAACTGAAGATCCAGAATACAGACTCAATATTTCTCTCAACAACAACAATCAACCGTGAACAACAAACAACACTAACCAATGAACAACCCTCTCAACTCTTCTAGACATTTATTTATACATTACATGACTCTCAGAGAACCTTAGACCGAAGCCTAGGTTTCAAAACCTTAGATCCAAAACCCTAGGTCCACTTGACCCTTGTTTTAAGGGCTTCACCATCCTGTCGTTCCTTATTTTCCACAAAGTGCTCCAAAGCATCTGTTTTTGTCTTATTCCGCTTACTAAGTTGTCCACAATCCCTCTTCCTTGCTGATTTTTCTTCCTTGATCTTCTCTTCCAATGGCTAGCTTTTCCTTTACTTCGCTCCTTATTTTCTGCTTTTTCGACCCCTCCTCAGTTTATGTGCCTTCCACGTAGTTCGTACTTCACCTTTCTTCCTTACATAACCAAGGGCCAACATGGTATAAGAGATAGGTTGACTTGGAATCTCTCACAAGAGTGGTTTTATGCTGGGAGCCATGAAGAGGGGCCTCGAGGAATGCATATGATCACACAAACGTGGTTGGGTAGAACAACAAACCATTTTTTGTAAATCATGGGATAATGAGTGAGGCGATGAGTGAAAAATCTCGATGAACAACATGAAAATTTATCATGAAGAAGAATAAGTACTTGGTTAAGGAGTTCTTGATTCAACTAATTGTATTTGGAGCATGAGGGATGCTAGTAACGAAATAGGTTGATGCTTTGTAGTATGACATGCTCAAATGCACAACTATACATATTTTTATGGAGTTGTTTTTTTTATCATATAGGTGAATGGACATATGGATGTAAGACCTATTTAGGCATGCATACCCATGGGTAAATAAATATTGAGGGGGTAGGTGTTAATCCCAAGTCAAGTTTAAAATGGGAAATGTTGGGTTAATCTTGACTTGGTCATAGAGTAGTTTAGATAACCTTGATACAATTAATAATAGGTTTACTGTTCATGGTTTATGGGCCCATGGTATTGGGTAAATGATGGTATTAAACATGATGAAGCCTATTTAATGGCTTGAGAGGCTCCATTATAATATGCCTCATGTTGGCTCGTAGAGGCTTGGGTGGCCAGTGTACTCTAGAGTGCATGATGTAACATGATGTAGGCCAAGAAAGAATGAGCTTGCTGCTCATTACTCCTATTAAGATCATAAATCTAAACGAGTGTTGTAATTTTTGTTAGTTTCTAAAGAATACATTGAGATTTCTTTGGAGTGTGTGGTTTTTCTCGGGAAAGGTTTAGGAAGGAAATCATTGTTTCATTATCGTGTGTGTTGCTTATTATTTCTCTTCAATGATGAAGAAGAAGTACTCCATCAAGAAGTGTTTGATTTGGCTAATTGTATTTGGAGCAGGAGGGATGCTGGTAATGAAACATGTTTATGTTTCATAGAATCACATGCTTAGGCATACAATTGTAAATATTTTTAATGGAGTTTAATTATATATGTAAATAGGGGGGGGATCTTGTATTCCTGGAAATCCGGTAAATAAACTTTGAGGGGGGTAGGTGTTTATCCCAAGTAAACTTTAAAGGGGGGAATGTTGGATTAATATTGACTTTGTCATAGAGTAGTTAATATAACCTTAATAAAATTAATAATAGGTTTACCATTCATGGTTTATGGGCCAATTGTATTACATTTGATGAAACCTATTTAATGGATTGCAATACTCGATTGTAAGACACCTCATGTTGGCCTGTAGAGACTTGCATGGCCAATGTACTCTAGAGTCCATGATGTCGCATGATGTAGGCCAAGAAAGAATGAACTAGTTGTTAATTACTCATGTTAAGAGTATATGATCCATATGGATGTTGGTGGCCTCCCACCTATTCCAACTAGATTATTTTGGCAGTTTTTTCCTAGTTTTCAGGTCCCTGATTTCTACGGTCGTTTGAGGCCCTAAAAAACGTTTTTAGGGATTGCCACAATTAGACTATAGATAGAGTTAGGGTCTTATAGAAACATCTTTATTTCTCGAATAGACCTTTCCAACGGGCTATCGTTCTCCTAAAACGAATATTGTATGCAAAAGTTACGACCCCGGGAAGTTGATGTACTAACTTACCCAAACGGGGCCCACATGACTTTTGGCGCTTCATATCCCAGGGTTAGGTTTTTGGATGTATAGAGTTTTTTACATTCCTGTTTATTGTAAAAATGCCTTCAAAGCCTCATTGTAAGGATATTCTTGTGAATGAGCACAACCCTCACATCTCTTCTCAAAGATAAGCCACCACCATTCTAGCAAACTTGTTTTCCGCTGCATTTTACAGTTTCAGCTTATTTCCTTATTGAATATAATTTTTTTTACTGTATATATGTTATTCTGTTTTAAGCACATTTTGATAACAATCTGTATTCATTTCATTCTACTCATAAAATCCAGATCAATGGTATCAAATCAGTCTCCTCCTTATCATTCTTAATGCATGTCCCCAATGAGGTTAGGGTACAAAGAATTGGGTCTCTAGCTTGTTTCTCTTGATGAAAAAATATCTTGCACGTCCAAGCGACCTCTCATAGCGGGAGAAAATAAAGACGAAGGGACATGAGATCCCTTAAAAATTTTGCTCGAGGAATCCCTCACGCAACAGAGGAATGATATGATGGATAATTTTGCACAAATCATTCAGTGACTACCAACATGCGAGGCATCTTCCTCAAACAGAGGCACCGCCCCCTTCAAGATACAAACCAACTTTGATATTCCTATATTTGAAGGTCATATAGACACCGATGCTGTAGACAAATGCTTGAATCTACTAGAAGGGTATTTCTCTATCCATAACTTCTCGAATAGAGAAAATATTACTTTTGCGCTCCTCAAAGTTGTTCCCCATGTCAAAGATTGGTAGGAAACTTTCTGTGAGTAGAAGGAAATAGAGGAACCTTCATTATTTATAGTCACGGTCACCTAGGAGACCTTCAGGGATGCTATTAAGGAACACTACTACCCTTTTGGAAGTTATTATGAATTGTACAAAAAATGGACCACACTGCAGCAGGAAAGAGACCATGTAGTGCTCGAGTTCAAAAATATCTTCCATACCTTGCGCACCAAGCTAGGTATCAAACATTTAGAGATACATATAATGCTCAAGTATTGCAGCGGTCTGCATAGATACATCCAGGCCAAAATTGATTTTCTAGACATCTCATCCTTGGGCACAATCTACCGATATGTCATCAAAATCGAGTAGAAGATCAAACAAAAGATGCGACAATTTGGGCTTGGGAACCCCTCACAACAAAAGCTAGGAAATGGCAACACCAATTCATAGAACAAAGGATAGAGAAAAGATGGACTTCCTCAGGACAACCAGTCTAGGCCTCAAGAAAAGAAGGACACCAAAAAGACAAAGAAAGATACCGCGAAGTGGTGTGACTTCCATAAGAGCCTCTGGCATTACACTGCTGATTTCCGCTCAAAGAAGTCGCTGGTGGCTGAGGTGAAAGCCTCTGAATCAGATGTGAGTTATGAATCTAAGTCAGAACTATAAAGGGAGAGACAGATCATTAACGCAGAACCTAGTGCTACTGTTTCTACCACCAAGCTCAATCCCGATGAACTAAATGAGCCAGAGGAAGGTGAGCACCTTTTTCATTCACATATGTGGGTGAAGGATATGCCACTGCACTTCATCATTGATAGTGGTAGACATAAGAACCTCATATTAGAAGAGGTTATAAAACGACTCTCCCTACCAACAAAACCGCACCCGCAACCCTACACCATCGGGTGGCTTTTCCAGGGAAGCAACATCCACGTCAGCCAACAATGCTGCTTGTCATATGACATTGGGCCCTTAAAAGACGAGGTATTGTGTGATGTTTCCCCTCTCGAATTTTGTAATTTTGTTTTGGGCCAACCATTTTTATGGAAACACCATGTTGTATATGAGTCTAGGCCTCACAGTGTTATTATTACTTTGAACAAGAAATTGTATAGAATACCTGAGGCAGTCCCACCTAGTGTTATTTCCTTGATCTCTACCAAGAAATGCAGGAAGGTCATCTCTTAGATGGGGAAGTTCGTCTTCTACATGATTCTCTCTCAGAATGAGATAAATATCGGAGCCACATCTAGGGTCTCCGCAACTGACCTCTCCAAATAGTAGAAGCAGGTGGATAAGGTCATGGAAGAATACTGAGATATCTTCTGTTCATCTACTGGGGTACCTCTGCACTGTCAGGTCAAGCACCCCATTGATATGACCCCCGATGCACCTCTTCCCAATGGGCCAGTATACCGCTGCTCTCTATTAGAGAATGAGGATATCAAGCGACAGATCCAAGAACTTCTCCACAAGGGGCACATCCATCCCATCTCATCACCTTGCGGGAGCCAAATCGTGATGGTACAAAAGAAAGATGGAACTCGACGACTCTACATTGATTATCAAGCCCTGAATAAAATCACATTTAGAAACTGATACTCGATTCCTTGAATCAACGACCTCCTTTATTAGGTCATGGGGGCCAAATAATTTAGTAATATTGATCTGAAGTCTGGCTATCACCAGGTCCCAATAGAATAGACATATGTATGGATGACCGCTTTCAAGTAAAAGGAACGTCTTTTTGAATGGTTGGTCATACCCTTTGGTTTGAAAAATGCTCCAACCATTTTCATGAGGATGATGGGTGATATCCTGCGACCATTCACCAATAATTTTGTAGTGGTGTATCTGGATTCCATTCTCATTTACAAAAATACTTGGGCATAACACTTGCAGCATATTCAACAGGTTCTACACACCTTGCGGCAACACAAGCTATACACCAACTTGGAAAAATGCTCCTTCGGCATGGACATGGTCCATTACCAGGGATACATCATTGATCAACATGACGTACATGTGGATCCAACCAAGATCCAAGTCATCCATGACTGGCCAACCCCAATCACACTCACTGAGCTTCAGATATTCTTGGGCCTTACCAATTTCTACCACAGGTTTGTGTTGGGATTCTCCCATGTTGCATGGGCCCTCAGACAAGTAACTAGGGGTGGTGGTAAGGAGAAATATGTGTGGGGATGGTCCCAACAACAAGCATTTGATGATTTGAAGCAGTGCTTGTTCTAATCCCCAATAATTTCACTACTGGACCTGCAAAAACCCTTTGAGATCAAGACAGATTCTTACAACTATGTTGCGAGTGCCGTTCTCACTCAGCTCAACCACCCCGTGGCCTATCATAGTGAGACACTATCAAATGTTGTTCGTAAGTACCCTAATTATGAAAAATAAATGTACTCCATTGTGCAAGCCTAACACAAGTGGAGACATTACATTCTTGGGAAGGAGACAATCATCCACAATGATCATAAAACATTGCAGTTCATGCAAACACAAGGAAAATTGCAGAATGACCACCATCAGAAGTGGTCCACATACTTGCAACAATTCCACCTTAACATCAAGTATAAAACATGAAGCACCAACCACGTCGCTAATTTCCTCAACAAACTGCCAATCGCAGAACCCACCATGGTACTAGACTCTTGCGGCCATGAGACCTCTAGATGGCCCCAACTCTATGAGACAAACCCGAACTTCGCCACCACCTACCAAATGTTGGGTGCAAACGCAGTTGTCACTAATTTCCATCTTCAGGATGGGCTGCTATGTCATCTGGGCCATATCTGCATTCCATCAAGTGAGCGAGAAAATATGATATTGGAAGCCCACTACAGTTGGGTGGTAGGACACTTCGGCATCGAAAAGACAATGGCCATGCTGCAGAAACATTTATACTGGATGAAACTTTGACAAGAGGTCAACAAGTATACCAGGTCCTTCACTACTTGCGCTATTGCCAGAACAACCAATAAGAAACATGGAATTTACACCCTTCTTCCTACTCCTGACAGGCCATGGGAATCCATCTCAATGGACTACATGTCGGGCCTCCCGTCCACCAAGCGGGGAAATGACTATGTTTTTGTGGTTGTTGATCACTTTTATAAGATGACGATTCTGGTTTCCTGTAAGAAGAGCATCATAACAGAGGACACTACCAAGCTATTCTTTGAATGATCCTAGGTACATTTTGGAATCCCACAAACCATTGTCTCAGATTGGGATAGTTAATTTCTCAACACATTATGGTCAAGCCGCTGGTCCCTGCTAGACACCAAGCTCACCAAATCCACGACTTTACACCTCTATACAGATGGCCAAATCGAGATCGTAAATCGAATGATCATGCATATTATATGTATGTATAATTCCAAGAACCCTCACACATGGGATGAGAGTCTTACCTATGTCCAACATAGCTACAACCGAGCCTTGCATAGCTCAACCGACCAAAACACCTTTCAAGTGGGGTTGGGATTCCAACGATTGGGTCCCATAAATGTTGCACTACCCCTTGCAGTCATCTCGACTGAGTCATCTCCTGCTCCAACTGAAGCTGACAAAGCCACCCGGTTCATTAAGTAGATCCAACACATCCACCAATAGGTTCAGGATATCCTACAGAAGTCAAATGACAAGTACAAGCATCGCCATGATCAACATCAGGTGCCACATAAGTTTTAGGTGGGTGACAAAGTTTTCTTGCGCTTGCAGAAAGAATGCCATACATGACCCCATCGAAAGCTTATACCACTCTATTATGGGTCGTACACCATCACCAAGGCTATGGGTGATAATTCTTTTGAGCTCAACATTCCTCCTTTCATTGGCTTGCACCTAGTGTTCAACATGGATCTCCTTCGACCGTATTTCCCACCATTATTGGACACCTCAGAGGTAGCAGAACAACTGACACCAACATAGCTCAACCCTGACTGCATACAATAGGAATCCAATAATCATATTGTGGAAAAATAGGTCAAGGCCACTCTCCAACAAAGGATCCAATTTTATCGAGTTGTCAAAGAAGGGCAACTCCTGCACCAAGGTAAATGGTTCACCCGGGGCCAAATTCAACAGAAATTTCCTCATCTGATGGGGGAACTCAATGCAATGGAGACATTTCTTCCTAAGGGGGGAGTATTTATCCAGATGGATGTTGGTGGCCTCCCACCTATTCAAACTGACATATTTTGGCAGTTTTCCAGTTTGGCAGTTTTTTCCTAGTTTTTGGGTCCCTAACTTCTGGGGCCATTTTGAGGCCCTAAACAATGTTTTTAGGGCTCACCACTATAATTTTGTAAAATAAGTTAAATTCTGAAGGAAACATGTGTAGTCCTCGGATAGACTTTTCAACGGGCTATCATGCGCCTAAAACGAAGATCGTATGCAAAAGTTGACCCTAGGAAGTATATGTACTAACTTACCCAAATGGGGCCCACATGAATTTTGGCGCTTCATCTCCTAGGGTTAGGTTTTTGGATGTCTAGGGTTTTTGACATTCTTGTTTATTGTAAAAAGGCCTTCATAGCCTCATTGTAAGGATATTCTTGCAAATGAGTGCATCCGTCATATCTCTTCTCAGAGATAAGCCACCACCATTCTAGCAAGCTTGTTTTCCGTTGTATTTTACAGTTTCACCTTATTTTCTTATTGAATAGAAACCGGTTTTACTGTATATCTGTTATTTTGTGTTAAGAATATTTTGATAATAATCTGTATTCATTTCGTTCTGCTCATAAAATCCAGATCAATACATCTCTAAAAGTGTATTGTAACCATTCTTAGTCGTTGATGAATGCATTGAGCTTGCTTTGGAGTGTGTGGTTTTCTATCTCGGAAGAGTTTTCCTAGGAAATAATGTATGTTGTTTATTATTTCTATTTAGTTTTAACACAATCAACCCAACCAACAATATTTTATTAGTTTGTGATACATTTATCAATAAAGAACACAAACACAAAAACACAAAAACACAAAAACACATGGATTTCAGTGGAGTTTGTAAACATAGTGTAAGATTCTTATAGTACCTTTCAATGACTCTTGTATGATAATTTTTCTCGTTTACATAGATATACACCCTATTGGAAGTGGAATTGGAAGAGTAAATTATATCTTTGATGTAATTGGTGTTCTAGTTTCAACTTGTGACATGTATTGATTACACTTGAATATTTTGGGCGCAAATCAAACATACTTTTTAGAGTCATCAGTGGAAATTTCATTTATTGATGGTTTTTTCACCATAGTAGATAGTGCATTGGGACAATTAAATGAAGTGAGAAGTGGAGAGTCAATAATGGAGGGGATGTCTTCATAAACTTATTTTGGGACTGTTGTTATCAATTAGGGTAATTTAGTTTTGAAAGTTTACAAAGACAGATCTTTGATTATCAATTAGGGTAATTTAGTTTTGTAAGTTTACAAAGATAGATCTTTGATTTGAGGTAGAGTTAGTGCCAAAGATTAATATTTCCAAAGAAAATATGATTGAATCAATTGAAGGTTTGTAGTTTGTGTAAAGGAATTTTTTTTCTCCTTTTTTTAAAACAAAAACTAGGAAACTTGTATTATAAAAGTTGTAGCAAAAGATGAACAACAAAGTAAAAAAAAAATTGTCACAAACGTTTATACTTATTACATCCCATGATTCCTACATAAAAAATTGCAGATATATAACTTAAAAAATATGCTTAAAACTATAATTACTTTGGTAAACATAAAATGTATCACAAAACATGGCGACTATTTGCTTCATCTTTCCCATGATTAGTAGGAATGGAGTTTTGAATCTCTAGGTCCATATCTTTCAACATCACATCTGATGCATTTTCTTCTTCCTTTAGGTTTGGGATTATGTGGTTGGAAGATACTGAGTGTGAATCCTTAGATTGATAACAATTTTTATTAGCATATTACATTCATCCTCCAATTCATCGAATTTATGCTTTTGTTGTACAAGGGTATTCATGACCATAGCTCTCTGTGAGGTGCATTGGTGTTCATTCTCGTGGACCTTGGTGTTCACTGAGAAAAGGGAATATTTGTTGCATTGAATTGACTCCTCATGTCTTCTCAATATGCTCCTAAATTCTTGTGCCTCCCTATAATCAATACAAACAACAATAAAACTAGAGATTAATTGATACGATGTAAGATTCAAATTGAGAAACAAGAGAGGGATCCCAATGAACTCCTTGTTTCCAAGACTCAAATGGAAATCCATTGTCCATAGAGGAGTACCAAATAAACAAAATTTCCCAAATCTAAGGGTCAAGGTGTCTGAGGGGTTAGAGTTCAAAATAAACCCGAGAGAAACCCCCCATAATGACTCTAGAGCACAAATAAAAACTTGGTAGCATGAAGTGTCTATGCCAAAATAACTCCAGAGAAACCAAGAGTCCTGAAAAAACACCAGAGCCACACAAAAAACAACACATGGAACCATGCACCAATAACATCTTTCCCTCAAGGGCCAATACCAATAATATATTCCTACTTCACACCTCGAGGTGAACTCTGATAAATTGAAGTTCCAAATTATTAACCAAATTCAAAGAGAAGGTATTACCATGATTGACCAGACGAACTTTCCCTTTGCATCGCAACATACACCTACATCATTGCAAACTAGTATCCCACCTTACTGAAACAACCCTTCAACAATGGGTTCAAGAGATGAAGAAACCATTAATTTATACATGTGAAAGAGTGGAGTGCATGTCCTTTTGAATCTATACTCTATAATTGATATCCCATGGAAATGATTTACTAACAAGTGTCAATTAATTGACATGTTGAGTGTCCTTGTATTCATAATCAAAGGTTACTAATGTTGTTAAGGGATGGGTTGAAAGCACCACCCTCATTTTGTCTAATGACTCTAGGACTATAAACAACTGCTTCATTGGCCAATGAATCCACCCGATGGTTAAATTCTTGGAAACCGTAGCAAAACAAAATCTTGTGTAAACTACTGATTTCCTTTTGGAATCAAGATATGATTGAAGTAAGTTTACTATTTGTGGGGACTGTTCTTGATACTATATGATTGATTATTATGCTCGAGTCTCCAATTACAATCAAAGGGTTGGTCTAGCTTATTTTGCTAAAAAGATACCCTCATAAAGTGTGTAGGTCTATGCTTGATTGTCTGTGGATTTTGTAAGACCCTAGGAATATGATCTTTCCAAATTTTCTTCAGGATCAAGGATAACCCTCCTCCCTTGCCATCCCTTGATACTATATGATTGATTATTATGCTCGAGTCTCCAATTACAATCAAAGGTCTAGTCTAGCTTATTTTTCTAAAAGGATACCCTCATAAAGTGTGTAGGTCTATGCTTGATTGTCTGTGGCTTTTCTGAGACCCTAGGCATATGATCTTTCTAAATTTCCTTCAGGATCAAGGATAACCCCCCACCCTTGCCATCCCTTATGTAAATGAAATGTTATTGTAAGAGTTTGTATTTATTATTTTTAATGGTTATTCTTAATCATAAATATAAATTGGGTGGGAAAAATAATATGCCATCTAACAATTATTTAGATTAAATCCAATTTTTATATTAACCTGGTTAATCATTAATTTTTTTTTTTAATCATAACAATCATCAATGCTATTCATTACTTTTAAAATTCCCACATAAAATTTAACCACAAAATAAACACTTCATCAAATTAATTAAAACAAATATATAAATCTAAATTTAATGACATATCACACACTTAATCAAACAACTTAAAAAAGTTGTTACAGACTTTCTCCATGTTACATTCTACAAATTTTATTTTCCCTGATACATGCATTAGAGTAAAGTATTTGTAAGCTCTTATTTATTAGTCCCTGCCATAGGCATAGAGGGACTATATCGATCGATAATTCATTGACCTCATATTAGATTGTCCATTGACCACAAATATTTCCATATTATCTATTGTTGGAACCAGGGAACTGAAAACATCGACTTTTATATAATAAAAAGCACTATATTTGTCATGATCTGATTGGACAACGAATTGGAGGTCTTATTGCCGACTTCACTATTCCCAATGTTATATATGTTGGCATATCCAAAGTATTTGATTGTATATGGTCTTTTTGAATCATATATTTTCTTATGCATTGGTCGAAGGTGTATTAATGCTAGCATTAGTTCGAATGTTTTCTTTAGCATTTTATGTTAGGTAGAATACATTCTCTAGCATATTACTATGTGTGATTTTTTCTTTATTCTTGCGTGCTTTGAGAGAACATGCCTGCCACATTGTATTTTTTCTTAAATGTTTGCACAGAGATACACCCTTCAACGGTTATGATAGTTTTAAGTGTTTACCTAACAGGTCTGGCAGTCTTAAATGTTTATTGTACAGATGCGTTGCAATATAGTTTCGTTCCATTTTTTTGATGGCATTGTTTGCAGTGAAATTGTGTTGAATTGTTCTCCACCGAAATCAATGGTTCAATGGTCAATGCTTGTTCGTTGGTTCGTTCCATGATTCTTGTTCTTGTTTGATTCAACTTTTAAAAGTTGAGGTCCTGCAGTTTCAGTTGGAACTCTTCGTGGTTGTTCACTGGTTTTTTGTTCTTCAACTTCGCAAGCTATTGGAACTATTGTTGCGGTTTGTAGTTTTTGGGCCTGAGCTCTTGTCATCCCTAATTGACGGGTAAGTTTCTGTGCCATCATTTTGTTGCTATTTTTCAATGGTGGGAGTCCCTACCTTGAAATTTTGTTGCAGACCATCTTTCTCTTTGYTCTTAATTTCTATTCCTGTAAAACATGCATCTTCATATGCCGACTGCCACGTCCATAGATATTTCAAAARTTGCAATGCAGAGGGGTTTTCGAAAASTAGTTCRTAGCTATAACAAGAGGGAACCATCCACCGGGGTGTAGACGAAGGGAATAATTTTATTCAATGGGTCGAAAAACTACATCCAACTGTTTCCTTTTTCCCGTCCTTTCTATTTTGCAGGAATTTTTCTGGCTCTGAAAAGCTTTTAGGATGCACACCATGAATAGGTTTAGATTGGTCTTTTTTCTGAATAAATTTATGGTGTTATTTATTTGCGTTGTTTCTTCTGTTTGGTTCACTTTCCAGCGTGGTTTTGTTTTCTTGTCATCTACTATGGGGACTAGGGGGGATTGAAGTTGACAAGAAGAAGGTTGAAATATACATACAGGGATTGGTACCCAGTTCCACGCTTGTAGTTTTCCTATTTTTCTTTCCTTTTTTTTCCTATAATTCTTTTTTTCCCCTTTTCTTTATTTTCATGCAAACTGAAAGTATCTAACAAATAACTTCAAAATCACAGTTCAAAAGATGACAGAAGTAATAGATGTTGAGTCATATGAAATAGATACACACTCCATTATACATGACAACATTGACGAGGTTTTTCATAGCAATGGCCTTTTTAGATTGGATGCATTCTCGTATACTGTAGGGGATTGCCTTTTCGATGTATTTCAGGTTCTATTGCATTTCCGTTATTCCTTGACCGTCTTGCGCAATGGATTGATAGATTATTTCTTGGGCTGTTTAAAAAATGGTGACGCTGAGGCATTGGAGTCGTATGAATACGAACTGGAATCTGATTTTCTTGGGAAGTTGCATGGAATACATGATGTCGCTACATATTTTTCAAATATGCGGTTGTCTGCATCTCCAATTCTACCTGCACATGAGAGGGGACTTTGGGGAGATACATTTTGTATATGGTGGCTGTCTAACTAGGTTAAAATATCAATTGGAATATGGTCATTGACAATAAAAACAAGATATCTACTATTCAACAAAACTGCATCTGAAAATCCATATTGCATCTTGTTCCATGATGCCAATGCTGTCAATGGTCATTATGAACCACTACTGTAGAAAAAAATGTCCATATGCAATGTTGAAGGAGCTCATATTTACTTGTCCCTCATTTTCAAAGACCTTGAATCGTAGTGGAAACAGATTATGCATCGCATAGATTGCCATGGTTTACAACTAGAAACAATTGTTGTGTCTAGCCGTGGAGATAGTTTGTTCAATGCAATTTGTTGTTTGGTAGCAGCAGAGTTTGATGTGTAGTTACTGAGACTTTACACTGTACAGTCCTTTTGCAATGCCATTATAGGCGGAAACCGAGAGGATTTTAGGTGCTTGCATCAACACCTTTTGCCATATCTCCTAGAAAATATGCCAACAATTGGAAGTTGGAAAGAATACCTTGTAAACATGGCGCTGCCATATGAAAAAGGGAATGTCGAGGGTTGCAGATTATGTTTGCAATGGATGTCTATCATATTCAGAGTAAATATCCATGTCTGGTTGGCCTTGCTAGATGACACTGTCCATTCCTGGTCTATTGATTCAAATTACGATTGAAAAATTGACATCCTCTCGTTGAAAACATATACACCACATATACATTATCAACCTTTGCTTGGAAATATCAGTGGTTCATGGTTCAATGTCCATGCCACCCAAATCGCGTCGAATCTGCATATGCGTGGCATTCTTTTTCGTGATAATGAATCTCCTCCCGGTTGTGATATGGCCATACAATGCTTGAACAAAAAATCCATTTGTAAAATTCATCACAGCTGTGATGAGGCCATACAGGGATTAAACAAAAAACGTAGAGTAAGTTATCACAACTTGAAAAAATTTATGCATAAAATTTGTCCCAGTTGTGATGAGGCCATACATGCCTTAAACAATAAATGTAGACTAAGTTATCACAACCTGAATTAGAGTGAAATTCATCCCAGTTTCCATCAGGTCATCGTGCCGTTGGACAAGAAACGTAGAGTAAGTTACCACAACTTGAAAAAGGTCATGTGCGAGAGAAAACAATACATTGCTACGCTTCCTTTTAGAGAGAAACTCACATATCACAATCTAAAGAAATTTGTTCGTGCACAACACAATAGAAACAAGCATGGTCACATTTCCTAGAATGGTCATGCAACTGTCACATTTTGTGGGCTAGAAGCAACACCATGCACTACTACCAATGAAAACTAGCAAACACTTTCTACTCATAGTTCCCCGCGAAAGAAAAATGCAAGATAGACCTACATGAAACAAATTAAAGACACTCCTTTGATTGCATGTGCAATTTGTGAACAATTGAATTTCTAAAAAAAAAAATAAGTCTTTCACGCCTGATTTGCAAGCAGAATACCTCCGCTTGACAGGGCACGATAAACCATTTTCTAGCGACAAAATTTGTCTTCCATGAAAACGGTCGTTTGAAAATGGAAAACTGCCACAATTTGCAACCCCTAATAAAATAAGATGTAATACACCACTACCAGATGTACGTGCACTTACGAAACTTGAGGAGAGACTTGTGTCTCTACGAATTGAATTTACACAAATTAGGCCTTGGGGCTATAAACGACCCCAGATGGGCTTAACATGATCAATTATTAATGTATCTGTTCAGCTAGATGTTGTGCAAAAATCCTTGCCACAATTCATTAGCGATACAATGACAATTGCTGTGGCTTTGAAAAGACGATTGCGATACAAAAATTCCTATCAAGCAGGAAAAGTGCGTGTGCATATTGTTATGAAAGCATTAAAGGAATTATGTTCCAGGGCCCTGTACAAAGCACATAACATTTGTATAAATGACAACTGGAACAATGTTCTTGCAGAAGAGGATGCCAACTCTGTAGATACTCTCGAAAATGCTAGTGAATTTGATACAAGTGATGAATCAGAGAATGAAACACCTACTGAGACATTGGTGCATGGATTCACTGATTCATAGTGCATTCGTGACTTGCAAGACAAGATTTTCAAAATTGCACCTACTGAGGGGCAACTTCCACTTGGAATATTCAAGAAAAAATTCGCTGAGGGAATGAACTTTCCAACACTCTTCTATGGAGATCCACGTGCCACTGACATTACATAACGATTTAGTTATCATAAAATAGTCCGATGGGAGCTGCTACATTCAAGCAATGACTTCTCCTATCACATAACAAATTTGTTTTTCAAAACAATGTGCATAATAATAGAACAAGTTATCTCTTGCATGTGGGTCTGAATAATAAAAGGCCAATTACAAGGAAGAAAGTTGTTGGCCAAGGATGTCAAGTACAAAGTAAACCTAGAAAAAATTATGAAATCTGATATTGGATACATAGATTTCAAAAACATTCGCACCTCTCCTGACTATTTGCAACAAAACAAAAAAACTATTTTTACAATGATCCGGGAATTGGGCCTGCTAAAATTTTTCATCACATTTACAAGTGCAGAGCAATGCTAGGATCCATTGGTAGCTTCCGTATCTGACCTGCATAGGAACATGAAACGTAAAAAACAAATCGATACACTAGAAAATAATGACATTGACTACCTCATAAGAAAAGACCCAGTGACATGTACTCGCTACTATAGACATAGAATAAATTCTTTGAGACAATTGATATGCCACGATGAAACGTTTTTCAGAAAAATATCGGACTACTTTTTGGTGATTGAATTCCAAAATAGGGGAAATGAACATGACCACGCACTATTGTGGATAGAGGGTGCACCGGTCTATGGAGCTGACAACAATTCAGAGATGGAACAATTTGTGGAGAAATACATAACATGAAACACATATCATTTGGATCCATAACTTGTCAAATTTCATAGACATTACCATACAAAAAGTTGTAGAAAATGAAAAAACTCGCATTGTAGATACAAATTTCCCGTGCCTCCAATGAGAGCTAAAAGAATCATAGAGCCACTTAGTTTAGAGGACAATGTTGTTGTTGATAAATCTAAATGCTTGTTCTCATTTCTAGAGCAAGGAGAATTTGACAAGATGATGAGATTTGATGCCTTCTTGACAACGCTAAATCTATCAAAAGATGAGTACATCTAAGCCATACAATGTACGCTTAAACAACCAACAATTTTCCTTAGACGAAAACTTTCCCATATTTGGAACAACAATTTCTCCAAGGACATGCTAGTTATGTGGAAAGAAAATAGAGATGCGTAGTACGTGCTCAATGCATATGCTACAACATCGTACTGTACCTCGTATATGGAAAAGGTTAACAAATATATGACAAGTGCATTCATAAGAATACGCAAAGAACATGAAAGAAGTCATATTGATGTCATACAAATGATACACACACTTGGCAATACATTTCTTAATCTTCAACAAATTTCTGCTCAACAAGCAGTTCACATTACACTTTCCCTGCCCCTCACTTGTAGTTCAAGAAAATGTGTCTTCATAAACACATCTCCACTTGAGAAATGCACATTTGTGCTTAAACCACCAATTTTGATAGAACAAGAGCCTGCCAATTCAGAAGACGTGCTATGTCGCTCTATTGTTGATTATTACCTCCATCGTCCATCTCCTATTAGGCATATCTGCTTAGCAGAATTCGTATCGCATTAGAAAAAAAATGGTGCACCCATATCAAAAAGAAAAAAACCCTCTATGATACGGATTGTCAAATACAATAAACATTCTGACTATGAAAACTATTGTAGAGAAAAAATGTTGTTGTAGGTTTCGTTCGATGAAAATGAAGAGACATTAAAACATAACTTCTCTACATGGGAGGCTGCGTATGTTTCCTCTGAGACTATAGTGCACATCAATGAAGCTATATTTACCTACAATGTTAATCCAACATGGGGTGATCTAGAAATTGCAGTTAATGAGCTAGAAAACCCTGACAATCCTGATGAGACATTCACAAACCGAAAAACAACCAGAACTCCTTGCGAGTCCTATGAATTACAAGTGGATTTGCCTCGTCCTCCAATAGGTGGAAGTGAAAAATGTATCAATATTGGTTTTCAAGTCACAAAAAATCCTTTCCTAATTGAAAATATTGAATACCATAGAATAAGACATCTGTTGAATCGAGAGCAACAAACAATTATAAAGGACAATGCTCTTAAAAAACGCTTGAACATGGACACTCCTAGGCACTTGTTCCTTACAGGCAGAGCAGGAGAAAGCAAGACATTCACAGTGAAAGCATTGTTCAAAATGATTATACGAATCTATGATTCAAACAATTCCTCTGATCCTATGAAACCAAAGGGCCTAATAGTTGCATACACAGGAAAAGCTGCATATAATGCAGGTAGAACAATAGTCCACTCTACATTTTTAATGCCTTTTAACAAGTCACAGTTTCTTCCACTTACCAAGGAAATGTTGGATACATTGTCTAAGATTTATGAGGAACTCAAACTTGTCTTTATAGATGAAACATATTCGATTGGAAGTTGGTTCTTGTATTCCATTAACAACCGACTAAGAAGCATACAACATGTGCACATGAAATACTTTGGAAACATTGACATGATGTTCTGTGGGGATCTTTACCAGGCACAATCCATCCAAGATTATTTGATATTTGACCAACCTACCATTAACATGGAAATAGTGACGCATGACTTCTGGAGAGACAATATTAAATTATTTCAACTACATACTACAATGCGCCAGACAAATGAAACATTCATTTCAATTCTGGATAGAATGCAGACAAACAACCAAACATATAATGACTTAACATATATCAATTCGAGGTGCTTGTGGCCTACTCCAACAGACCCAACGTTCCCTTACCTGTTCTACATAAATAAGGATGTTACAATGAATAACATCCACATGCTATTGCTCATGCCTGACGATGATATCATCATCAATTTAATTGACCTGGAAGAAGACAAGCATGGAAATGTGCCACGTCATGAACATACGACCACTTTATCTTTGCAACTTATCCTCAAATTAGAAATGTTGGTTGAAATATATGCTTGTAACTATGATTCACATGATGGATTGGTAAATGGTGTATATGGAATACTCAAAGGCTATACCATGATGGATTGGTAAATGGTGTATATGGAATAATCAAAGGCTATACAAAAAAAACATGATGTCCTTTGGATTACTGTACCGCATATAGGCAAGCGACAAGCAAGCAAGTTGTCTTATCTATATAATCTCAAACATTGGAAACGGATTTGACACCTATTTTGTGAATATCAAGCCAGTATCGAGACTTCAACAAAGACAGGTCGACTGGAGATTTGAAAACAGTTTTGATTAAACTGCATGCACACATGTACACCCACAAATCACAAGGACTAACACTTAATAAAGTTGCTTTTTCAGCCTGTTGGAATTCGGATATATGGACTTGTATACACAACATTGTCCCATGTCATAAGAACATACTCCTTGTATTTACTAAGTCCTATGACAAAATATAACTTCAGAGTGAAACAAAAGTTGATATTGAAATGGAATGACTTAGGACCACCGCAAAATGGAAACTAAAGAATTATAGATTAAAAATATAAAAAACAAATCTATATTTTTTATCAATTCTCTTGCTTAACATTAATAATAACTTAAATGCACACATGGATGATATACTCAATGACTATGATACAATGCACTCCGATATTCGGTAAGCTTGCAGGAACATACATGGCATTATTCATGTAGAACAAACAATTCCAAAATCACAATTTTCACAGTATATCAAGTTACATTTCACATGGGGTGATGATATTGGAGAAAAAACATGTACCAATTTTGGACCATATACTATCGAAGAAAAAAATGTTGAGTTGGTGCTTGCAATTTTATTTTTCCATGAAACAAAAGTTGTAATACTGAATCTGTATGCTGCTCCACATGCAACATCTCCAACATAGTAGATGTTATTTCAATGCATTGGGCCATTTCCATATAAACAGACCCATTGTACTTATAGGAGACTTCAATATTGGCATGCTACAAAATAATGCGAGAGCAAAAGAGTTGGAAAACTACATTTGCAAATACAGTCTCCGTTTTCTTTGAACAACACAAGCCATCTGCAAATGCACTTATTGACCATGTGTGGTCGAATGTGCCCATTCCTTAATAAAATATGTTTATCTTAGACACATATTGTCTCATCACAATACAATTGGTATTGCACTTGAATTCATGAGATATACATCAAACATATTGTGTCATATTTAAGGTTTCAAAGCATAATTGTATAGTTTGTTGCAGTAAAAATAAAAACAAATTATCCAGCTTCTTATAGTTTTCCATGATTTGTACACATATTGCCTATCATACAATTGGTGTTGTACTTGAATTATAAAATATACTATAAAAAAGAAGGTACATCCTTCTAAAACTATTTGTTACTATATTCATCTTATTCTATTTTTTTTAGTATATGTACATAGTACTTGGCTTTTTCTTTACATGTTAACTTATGTTCATATCCCTTTTGTTTTTTAATTTTTTTCTATAGAAACAACAAAAGGAAAAACTAGATGCTACAAAGAACTCCTAACCAGAGATGTAGAGGAATCCATGTAAAAGTATTTTTTCTGCCCGTGTTCCATATTAAATAATTTTTCATTTACTTTGTCTCTATTTGTTGAACTGGATCAACTGTGTTTTTTTTTTTCTCCTCCTCATTAATTCATATATTCTACATCACTTGTCTCATGTGTAATACATATTCACCTTTGAGCTCCCGGCCCGAGTCTGTCTGTCAATTGTATATATTGCAGAACTTCGAATGTTGTTTGGAGGAAACAGAACAATAGAAGTACAACGTTGAGCCAGCCAAGTTCAAGAAGTCCGCTTTCTTGTCAATTTGTATAACGTGCAAATTTGGCTGCTATTTACATCACACAAAAAATTATAGGCCCAATTTAGAGCCCGCCAGCCTACAAGTCCGCGATCCAAAAAGTGGCTATATAACAAGGTATCTGTACATGCTCTATAACATGTCATGTCCATACTTTATAAAAGTACATATTTAGTAGTATGTATTGCTCATTTCCTCGAGCTCCACCAGCCTTGAGTCCATCTGTCCACTTGTATATCGCGGAACTCAATAGACGTACAATGTTGATCCAGCCAACCCACAAGTCCACTTTAGCTACACTCTAGAGACAGTAACCTGGGTGCTATTTGTAGGACAAAGAACATTAGAGGCCCAATTTAGAGCTCGCCAACCCACAATTTCAGATCCAATAGAAGTGCAATGTTGGCCAACCAACCCGCTAAACTCCACTTGTCAATTTGTATATCGCACAACTCTGGGTGCTATTTGCAGGACAATACACAGAACACTAGAGGCCCAATTTACAGCTCGTTAGCTCATTTTGGATCCAGCCCCGAGTCTCAGTTCACAATTTGTATATCGGAAATAACTAGAATTGCTAATGTTGAGCCAACCACCGCAAGTCCACTTCTTTTCAATTTGTATATCACAGAATCGTGGGTGGTATTTAGGCACGACATAATAGAGGACCATTTTTGAGCCTTCCAGCCCGAGAACCCACAATCCAAAAAAAGTGTACATGCTCTATAAAATATCACATCCCTCGCCAAGAAACCAAGATGTCATTTGTATATCGTGGAACTCGGGTGTTATTTTCAGGACATACAAAACAATAGTGGCCTATTTTTTGAGCCTGCCAACCTGAGAACCTGCGATCTGCACAGTGGCCAGTATTGAATGCGAGATCCATATGACGCATATGACCTATGCAACTCATGTCCATACTTTATAAAGGTACATACTTATTTTTGCCTGGTTTCTACACATACCGGGTCTGGTCACCACAAATTTGGTGTTGCACATGAATTATGAATATGCACTACGAGTCCGACTGAACCCTTTCATTTCCTTAGCCAATATTATGGTTGTGGATTCCCGGCTACGCCTTATCGAACTCTCATTCCACGTGTTCCGAGTGTATATATTGCATCCAAAACTTGGTAATCCATGTCTATCTATATCTCTACATCATGAGTCCAAACGAACATCATTCATTTTCATAGTTCACGAATTTATGGCCACGGGGCCCTTTAGGGTGCCATCCAAATCTCATGCCCCGAGTGCATGGTATACATCTTGCACCTAAAACTTCGGTGATATACAATTAGACACCGCATCAAGCTGTGACTCATTTGGTTAATTTTATTTAATTTAAATTGTACAATATCAATATTTATTATCAATAATTTAGTAATTTTAAAAATAATATTTTAGATATCAGCAGCTAGAATACATATGTTATTACGTAGACATCATTAATATTGAACCCTAGTCCCGAGTCCCGCCCACACCCCAGAGATTTGCTGAACTCCCAGTATGGGTGTGGAGGACACTAACAATAGAAGGGAAATGTTGAGCGAGCCAACTTGAAGTCCCTCTTGTCAATTTGTATATTGCGAAACTCTGGTGCTATTTGTAGGACACAAACAATAGAGCCCCAATTTTCAACCCACCAACCCAAGAACTCGGTGATCCAAAGTGGCTGGCATGGAAATGAGGGATCCATATTACGTTTCTATAGAAATTTGATATCCATACTTTGGCAAAAGTAAATATTTAGTATGGATTACTTGTTCTCATAAAATTTCTAGGTCTGGAACTCCTGATACATCACTTTCAGCTCAACTACTTTATATCGCCAGAAATGATCAACCGCTTTCGTTCTGCTTCATATTGCAAGCATATTGCCACGTAATGTAATATATTCAATTTTGATCCCACCTCAGTCGTGGAGCCCGTCTAATCAATTTGTATATCGCTAAACCCGAAAAGTTGTTTGCAGAACAGAGACCAATAGAAGTGCAATGTTGAGCCAGCCATCCCGCAAATCTGCTTCTCAATTTGTATATTCACACAACTATAAGTGCTTTTTGCAAACATACACAGAACAATATAGGCCCAATTTTGAGAGTTCAAGCAGCTTGAGAACCTAATGATCCAAAAAGTGGGATATTTAGATTCGCCAGCCCCATAACCCACCATACATATTATAATGTAATACATATTCAATCTTGAGTTCACAACCCGGAGTCCAGGATTTGTATATCACGTAAACTATGAATGCTGTTTTGAGGACACGGGACAATAGAAGTGCAATGTTGAGCCAACCAGCCCGCAAGCCCGCGATCCAAAAGTATTGGCATGGAATAAGGATCTGTGCTGTTTATGGCATGTATTGCCTCTTCTCGAGCCCACCAACGCCGAGTCCGTCCGTCAATTTATATATCACAGAACTCAATAGAAGGTTAATGTTGAGCCAACCAGCCAAGTCTGCTTTGTAAATTTATATATCGTGAATGTCCTGCTATTGGTAATGCACAGAACAATAGAGGCCCGGTTTTGAGCATGCTAGCCCGAGAACACGTGATCCAAAAGTGTGGTACATGTCGAGTAAAATCTCAGCCAGCTCCGCAAGTCCGTTTGTCAATTTATATATCGTGGAACTCGTTCATTTGCAGGACAAGGAACAATAGAGGCCATTTTTATCCCCAGCTCGACAACCCATGATCCAGGAAGTGGCCAAGTATGGAATGCGACATTTGTACATGCTCTATACAATCTCATGCCCATACTTTATAAAGGTATATATATTTATTTTTTCTTGCTTTGTACACATACTGGTCTATTCACCACACTATGTTTTGCCACATGAATTATGAAATATGCACTAGAGTTCGACCGAAGGCTTTTCATTTCAATAATTTTATGCCCACGGTTCCCCTCGCTATAAGCATCTAAATTTTATTCCCCGTGTTCCGCGTGTACATATTGCATCCAAAACTGGGTAATCCATGTCTATACTCGCTGGTTCCCAAACAACGGAGTGGGTATTATTTCATGTCCATCTATATCTCTATATCAGGAGTCGAACTGACTGCCATTCGTTTTCATATTTCACGAATTTTATGGGCACGGGTTCCTTTGTGGGAGCCATCTAGCTCTCATGCCCCATGTGTACGTGTATATATCTTGCACCCAAAAAACTTATGTGATATACCATTGAACCAGACTCGAATCTTATGACTCATTTGATAACTTTGTTTAATTAAATTGTAGAATATCAATATAATAATTTAGTACTCTTGAAAGTAATATTTTTAGATAATGTTAGCTATATAGCATATATGTTGTATGTTATACATGTAGACAATCACAATCGTCAACCTGCTAGTCCTAGAGTCCATCTGCCACTCCTGGTATATCAGAAGTCTGGGTGCTAATTTCAGGACACAGAACAATAGAGGCCCAATTTATCCCGCCAGCCCGAACCCACGCATCAAAAAAGCGGTGATCCTTATTACACTTTACAAAGGTGCATATTTAGTTTCCTCGATTTGTACACATACTGGTTTGGTCACCACAGCTGTTGCATTACAGAATTGCGAAATATACAATTCATGAGTCCGAAATCCGCTTTACTTAGCCAATTTTATGGTCAAGGTTGTCGGCTACGCCTTATTTGAACTTCATCTCCGTTCTGAGTGTACATATTGCATCCAAAACTTGGGTAATCCATGTCTATGGTCGGGGGTTCCCAAATGATGAAGTGGCAGCTATTTGTTCTCATAGTTCATGAATTTTATGGCCATGGGTTCCCTTTGGTTTCCTACTAGCTTCTCATGCCCCGTGGTAGCGTGGTATACATCCCGCACTCCAAACTGCATGATCTACACCAATTGGACTCGAAGCTTGTGACTCATTTGATAATTTTGAGCGAATGTTCTGCAGTCATCAATATTTAATATTCATATTTTAGTACTTGAAAATAATGTTTTTAGATAATGTTAGATTATATAACATATATGCTATATGTTGTACATGTAGACAACAAAAAATCTTGGTTCTGTTCTTGGAGTTCATTTGTCAATTTGTATATATCGCGAAACTCTTTCCTCTGCTATTTGTAGGACACGAAAGAATAGAGACTCTATTTTCAATCCACCATGCCGCCAACCCGCGATCCAAAAAAAATGCCAAGTATGGAATATCTAAATAGTCTGTAAGACCGCTTTTCAATTTGTATATCACAAAACTACGAGTGTTGTTTGGAGGACACAGACCATTACAAGTGCAATTTCCAACCATCCACCACAATTGTACAATATCAAAATTTGTATATCACAGAATCCTGATCCGTAAACAATTTAATCCCGGCCCGCTAAAATTCCGCAATTCGTCCGTCAATTTGTATATCAAGGAAATCCGAGTTTTGTTTGGAGACACGTGACAATATAAGTGAAATGTTGAGCCCGCAAGTCCGTTTCAATTTGTATATCGCGGAAGTTCACTATTTGTAAGGCATGGAGAAATAGAGGCCAAAGTTTGAGCCCACCAGCCTGAAACCCGTGATCCAAAGACTGTACATGTTTCCCTTCGCTACGCTCCCTGAGAGCCTACACAAAATCACACTACCGAGGGCTAATTGAAAATTGGAATGCTATTCGTGTAACTGCCAATCCTGTTCAATTTAAATCTTTCAAACCTTAGTTCCAAAATGAGCCTCCGATCACATTTCCTATTCCATACTTAATACTCTTCTCCGCAATTCGCAGATACAAACCTTCCGCTGAACTACACCATCATGCCCTCTTGGCGTTTTATGTGTGTTTGTAGTAGTGGGCCTGACCACAGTTTCACTCCATTGGACACCTTCACTCACTCACTATCTCTTTAGAAACTTGAAGCCCGTCTGACCGCTTCAGACGTGGGCTTTTCATTCTTCCCTTGTTGTTTTCCCCGCTCACACCTCAACCTGCCTATAATAAAAATAATGCTTTATATCTATATATATGCTATATATATGGTCTTGTTTCTAGCCCTAATGCTAATATCTCATCATCATGCAAGCACCATGTAAATTGTCATTGATGGTGCAAGACTCGAGAAGATTCGCCATTATGCAACACTAAAACCAATATTTGTGGAGGATTTTGTTATCCCTTCCCAAAGTTAATTTCAAATACCATGGAATTTCTTTCGCACACCGTCAGCTCGGTTCATTCATGAAACCTCCAATCCTTAAATGTTCTTTCTCGTAACCGCCACCTTCGCACTCTAAGTATGCAATAATTAAGATTACTTCTAACAATCTCACCATACAACATGCATAGAGATTATTTTCACAATGAGAAGAGATTGCTGAGATTTTCCATTCGCGCGCATTGAACCAACATTTCTGGAGGGTTATATTATCCCGTCCATTTATTCATTTCAACCAACGTCTCGAGCAAACTGATGTTTTCATAAACTACTGGCAACAACTCCACAACAATTCTTCAGATAGATACAGTGAATATCTTCGGGCCTGAGGACCATAACCACCATAGTAACAAAGCATCACTCCAACAGCCTGCCATAGGAAAGTAACCCAAAGTTCTTCAAACAGACGAGGTTCATCCTAAAATTGATAGGTCTCACAATCTTCTAGTAGAGAAGAAAAGAAAAAATTAGAGGCGGAGCAACCCTAAATTTAGAGTGAAAACATGGATCTTGACGCTGATCTCGATAGCATATTCTGCAACCTTGATTAGTTGGGAGACGCGATTCACCATAGCTACCCAATGGACATAGTTGATACCGAAATTTTGACGAAGATGAATCCATCATATTCCGTGAAAGGTTGTTTTTGAGAGCTAGAAAGTTAATTATTGAAAAGAGATGTAACAAATAAGAAAGAAAGCATCGTTCGGAACTTGGATCTCGCTAATATGCAGGCATCCAAAATCTCTGAACTTCACATGGAACCAAAGATGCTCTTCATGATTCCATTGGAGTCATTGAGGCCTAGAATGCTAGACTAAAGGACCGATTCAAGGAATTAGATTTGTTTCCTATGCCATTGATTGGCAGGCTCTTTGGCAATAGCCATGCTTGTGACTCCATGCACCCCTGCAATAAAGCTAAAATAGCTTCTAACTTCCTCTACATCGTGTAGAGGAATGGAGAAAATATCAACAAAAAGAATGTCCTGATTACTAAGGCTTGGAACATCACACACAAAATATGGATTCCCGAAGTAGGGGCATAACTTGGTCAAACTTCCAAGATTTAAAAATGAAGAAACTTTCTATTTTGCACATGGTCATCCCTTTCCCTTTCATGTCAACAACATTGGCAGACACAGACAAGAAGACAACATGGTCTCCTATCCAAAAAACAACTCACTCAATTAGAAGAATGCTGGAAAGAGAAGGTGAAGAACCTCCAAGATCTCATCAGTCTAATCATGAGCAAGCAATATCAAAGAAAGAAACATTATCTTACAAATCTAAAAAATAGACCAGCCGGAAGGACAAATGACTTCCATGACCCCAGCTTAATTGTCAACTTGTTGGTGTTAACCAAGAAATATTTGGATAAACTAGTTGATAATATTAAGGCTATCTTTAGAATTTTTTTACGTGATTCTTGAATATCATGAAGAACATGACAATTACATCCTATTCACCTACTGCATTTGGGTCAAATTTCAACGGCAAGATTCGACGCACTATAGCACTTTCTATTGTCGGAAGACCGACAAAACCTCGGACCCCCTCAAACAATGTTTCACATGACGCTTTTTCTGACTGAAATTCAGCCGCCCGACAAGCAACGCTTCAAACGTGGCGGCAGAGACGTTGCAAATTTGGCAAGACCGATGTTTCAAATGCAGCAAGACCGACGTTTCAAATGTAAGAGAGACGTTACAAACATGGCAGGCACCGGAGCAGCCAAACGTGGTAAGAGACGTTGCAACGTGGCAAGAACAACTGGGCCAAACGTGCGGTAAGTGAGACGCTGCAACCCCGGGAAAGTGAGACATTTTGTGGCAAGAGAGATGCTTCAAAGGTGGCAAGATCGACATTTCAACTTGGCAAGTGAGACGTTTCAGATGTCTGAAACGTGGCAATAGAGACATCTAGAACGTGGCAAGATCGACATCTTAAGCAGGCAAGTTCTCGTCTATAACGTGGGAAGAGAGACGCTAAGAGGTATCATCTCCAACGTCACTCTTTCCATGTCCAAGACACCGCTCTTGCCACCTCCAAGACATCACAATAGCGACTGTGTTGTAGGTATTTAAAAATACAATATCAGTACTAAGAGGGCCAGGTACATTAACCTTTGCTAAGATAATAGCTATAATAATATTTAAATCTATATCATCGACTATACGCTACAAAACTCCAAAGTATCAACAATTTATCCTTAGTTTATGTATCCATTAGATACAGTTTTCTTAACACTTTCATATCTCTGTAGCTACTAGGTGGCATTGGATTCTTTATTTCAATCTTAAATGATGACCTAAGATTTTTTTTGCTAATATTTATATAAGACTATGGAATTGCATTGTAATTCCATGGCTAAGCAGTAGAGATGTTTTTTGGGGTCTATTATTTACGAGTCAGAGAGAGAATTGTCTCTATTAGAGACATCTGATTTTGGTCACCTGCTTTAGTGTGGCAGGAGAATAATCACAACATAACAGATGAAAGATAACATGAAGTAGAAAAGATTTCAATATTAAAGGAGACATGCTTTTCCCTCCATTGAAAAGAACCATTTGATTAGGTAAAATGTTAATAACTGCAAAGAAAAGGCCAATTCTTCCTCCATCGAAGGCATAATTTCATTGGGTAACACCTCATATCAACATAAGTGAAAGATAAATTGCACATTGCCAACCAACTATTAAAAGCCAGTAGCACCACTAGAATCCAAATAATTTAGGGAGCTTCATTAAGCAAAAAGTAAAACGAACAATCTTTGAATCCAACCTCTATATATTCCAAAGCCAAACTCCTCTAAAGCATCAACAACTTTAAGTTCTTGTCTTGCATATATTTGCCATAATCAACCATCAATTCCTATACACTAATGCATTTCCAACCACGGATAATTAACAACTTGGTTACACACCCATTTTTGCCATCATTAGTAGCTAACACACTCTTTTTACATTGCCCTCTTGAGAATAACATTCATCCAACCCACATTAATAACACCTTAAGTACAAGCCACTATCCTATAACCCTCTCTTAAGTGATCCCCTCTATAACATCACATATCTAAGCCTTTTAAATGCAGAGGTTTATCTACATTCACTGTATAGACACAACAATCCTAACAATACCTCAACTACACCTCACTCACATTATTAATCAATGCAAATATGTGCTATCCCCCAATCTTTATGCACCACCGTTTGTTAGTAAGTACTTGTAACCTACTAATCCCTGTCGCTTTTTCACTTCTATTATTACACCTGATTAGCATCCACAATCCTGATATATAAACCACCTACCCATATAAGTATGGGGGTTGCAGTACCAAGTAGCATAATTTTTCTTAGCATATTTTCAAATTGTATTGTTCCTATCATCACAGAATCGTATGCCTAAAGCATTTAGGGAACAATCACTTGAAATAAAACCATTAATTTTCTAGCTATTGTCTTCACTCTGCATGCATTTGGAGTTGACTTGCACCATGCTATATGAGTGATCAAGAAAGACAACAATTTTTCTCAGATACAATTTCCAACAAATTAAATACTATTTTGGTTATGGTCCATCAATAACATATATTAACTACAACCATAGGAGAATTCATGTGTACAGATGATGAGGGTATTCTCATAGTTAACTAATCTAAATTTAGCACACACGAAAGCCATACAATACTTAGCCATAATGCCACACAATTTACATGACACAACACACCACCATATCTACAAAGTACTTTATAAATATATGACAAACAACTTATGAATATACAAAAATAATAGTATATAAGAGGTTTGAGAAAACAAAGATGATTAAAATATCTAGCAAGCTCCATAGAATATTTTAATAAACTAGTTAACTTTGCATGATTTATACCTAAAAGGACCAAGTTCAAGAATACACACTAAACAAACCAAACATTCAACATACCATTTCAAACAGGAGCCCTAATTCAAATAGTAGCCTTCAACATGTCCAAAGTGCTCAAACGCATTAACAAATTCTTCACAACCTGCTCCAACTTCCTTAAATGCTGAAACAAGTTTTGGAATAAGCTTAGCCAACAAAATCTTGAAACCAATCGAGTTGTGCTTTGAGTGTCTGCTTTTCCATGCACTCCCATCATTGCCTTTCCTGAAAGACATCCAACTTGAGCACCCATCATATAGGTATTGCATAACTAAGAATGGTACCATTGCAGGCACCAAGAATATAATGGCCCCGTTGATGGAAGTGCTCTCTCACAAATGATTCAAAATGCTGCAAACAATGATAAGGAACAATATAAGGTTTCTACAGCTACAACTATCAACAATCCAATGCAAACAGAAATAACATATACCTGCATAAAGACAATAACTTTTGTAGTTTAACAGTGAGATTTGCATGAGAGATCTCAATGCATCATACCTTTGGAGGTTTACGTAGCAAATATAACATTGATTTACAGGATAATAAGAAAGAATTTTCATTATATGCCAGAGAGTTCTTCTCCCCTTCAGCTCTACCAATCTGTTTATCATATCCAGCCTCGTTGAAGTAAGGTTTTGAATTTAGTACAAAACCTTGAAGTGAACTTGATCTGTTTGTATCCATCTCAACGCTTTTCGTGCTTCCATCCAAGCTGCTATTCTCCATTTCCTGCTCATCCAAATGATAGAAATAAGAACTCTTCCATGAATAGGAAACCACTCAATGTTAGTGGCAGTTAAATTGTCCACAGAAAACAAAAATATAATTCTGGATGGTTGCTGTTCTCTTCAGTTCTACATCTAAGACCAGCTGCAGGAGAAGGGGATTCTGACTCAGAAATAAAGAATAGGCTGTAAGAGAGTCTCTGAGATATTTGATATTTTCATGCTTACCCGCTAAGAGAGTACATGAAATAATTCTCTCCCAGATTTCACTGCAACATCTTGTCTGCTTTGTGCCTTTCCTTCCAGTTCATTCAAACTACCAGTGCTTGGGTTCCTTTTTTCCTGTGCATGAAAAAACAGACCATCAGGACTTTTGCAGCTAAAACATCCCCCAAAATGTTCCAGGAAATAAGAAAGGAAAACAA